>BLKR01006833.1:0-49175 GCA_011170035.1 Teleogryllus occipitalis | reverse complement strand
CAATTTATATCTTTTATTTCAACGATATTTTAATTTCTTGCCTAAAAATACAAATACGTGTCTAATGTCTTGATGACTATTTTATTAATAATAATTGTAATTAAATAATAATTATTTTATAGATACCAACACATTTTATGACACGGGTTTTGAATATTTTATGATTAATTTTTTCACTATGGGGACCTCAGAGATGGAGACCCTAGAAAGTGCTTCTTTTGCTTGTAGATAAATTAAGAAGTGCCACGAATTGAGAGAAATTATAAAATGTTATTACAACAACGGCATGTTGCTCTGAAAGTGTTGTGATTGATACACATAAAACAAAATGCACAAAAATCATTTAATAGATATTTACGTCACGAGTCCTATAAACCAGTCTTTAAGGACGCAGCCGGTAGGTTAACTGCGAGGCGGAGCGATAGCGAAGCCGAATAGTTAACCTTCCGGCTAAGTCCTTAAAGACTAATAGAGGACGAGTTTACATACAATGATTTTTGTTATTTTAGTTTATCGCTTATTAAAAATAAACTTTTATCACTTTCGCGAGTTCAGAATTGTCATTACTCTTGATTTTCTGTAGCAAGGGTTGGTGGTACTGGATGCTTTGTTTGTGATCAGACAGTTGAATGTTTTTTATACTAAATCTAAACCCGAGAGTCCATAGTGCTCATAGCAACGGCCGCTAAAATGATCGAGAGTCCATTAAAAATATTTTAGCGGCCGTTGCTATGGACGCGCTCTTAAAGCAGTATTTAGATGGTTGGTTGCTAAGGGGCTAACTGCGTGTTTACTAACATAAATAACAAAAAATCTTTTATTCACTTTGCTTTCCTGTAAATGAAGTGGGTTATTCACCCTCAACGAAGAGGAGACGAAAATTGTCCGTTAGTGGTATGTTAGGAATATTTATTAAATTCACAAGGAAATATAACTACTTCCAAATTCTTAGTTTTCTTTTTAATGGATCGTTTAAATAATACTTCAATTGTACAGTAAACATTTCAATTTTACCACACTATTTATATTCTTATATTAGTTTCGAAATAATGGACTAAACTTTAATTCATAAATTATCACAAAATTATGATAAAATGTATGAACATTTTAGTTTATGAAAGCTTTATGTCGTCTACGGTACATACGAGTATTATTGACTCGTAGTTCGTGACTAAGAGCAATCAAAGCATGAGAAGTCGAACCTAAGAGCAGTTCCTTGACCCTAGAGGAAGCACATGTTCACAATGCATCTTCCTCTTCAATACCCCTCCCCCTTTCGCCTTCGCAACCGGCAGTGCACTCTGCGGCTGTTACAAGGGTGTTCTTCTGGTGTAGGAGTCAGCAATCTTCATGGAGCTAACGGACATTTGTTCCCCTGATGCCATTAATAATTTGTTAGAACGAAATATAATTACACACATCGGTAATATGTATTAGAAAAAATAATGTAACTGTTATCTGCTGTGCAACATGTATTTATTGTGAAATCAAAACATTCCATTTTGCGTGGTAACATAATATATAAATCAACTTACTAAAGAAAACGAAAAGTTTTTTTATAACTTAAAACTAAACTAATTGTAAAAATCTAGTTTAAGTAAGTTATATACATTTGCTTAAAATATAAATTAAATGATACAGAAAGTATTCGATAATAAGGCCCAAGATTTTTCACAGTGCGCTCATGCAACACATTTGAAGTTGCAATAAACAAATATTTTACTGAAATTCCTCGCATTGCATGGTGGAATTGTTCAGAAAGTTTGTGAGGCTCATTTTTAAAAGGCGCTGAATTCGAAAACTTACAACTCTTTTCCCAGTGATATCGCAACGCTTCTGTTTCCATTCACAATGGTTTTGAGTGTGTCAGCGGTGCGTGTGGACAGCAAGGTTGGCTAAAGTCAGGTTTACATGCATGCGATCTGCCGCGCATTTTGATGTGTGCGCAGGAGTATTATATTTGTTTAGCAATTGTAGTTCATTTTTGGTGGCAGTTAATTTTCCAATAAGTACTTTTAAACCACTCAAGAGCCCCAAGTATGATTCTACTGAGCTACATGCAGCTCTGGAGCCGCAGGTTGCCGAATCATCTGGTGCATCCTCCGCTCACGCTCTCACGCGAGTTTTTTTTCTCACAAATCTATAATGCAAACTGATACATAAAACCGCGTGAAATGTGCGTATTTAATTACAAATATTCATGTTAGTTTCGTGAGGAAAATCACTCAAGATTTACCGTACTTGCATTTACATGTAAAATAAATAGGCACTTTTGTTTATCTGGACTCAACGATGTTTTGTGTTAATCGAGAATGTCGAAGGCAGGAACCGTCAGCTTAGAAATGCATCTACGAATCGGTGATTTTTGGCTGCATGATGTTGGCGATATTTTCTGCTAAGCTAGCCTAATCCATCTACCTTAAGTTAAAACATTTGATTCACTGCCACTATTCAACGCATTTAACACATGTTTCTTTTATTCACAGACGCGATTTGTCAAAAAAAATGTCTTTCCACTCAGGCCCTGCCTCGTCTCTTCCCCACCCTATCCCATCGAGTCTGTCCGCATCCCGATTTCACCCCGCTCTGGTGTTAAAATCTCAATGAATGTGTTTATGACAATAAATCCGAAGTGCACCGCCTTTACTATCTTTCGATACAATGCTAGGGCGAGGGCAAAACACAGGTGGAGACGTTGTAAACGTGAACAGGGCCGTCAGGTTTCAAGCTAAAGCTGAAGAATATTCTGATTCGGGGGCGACTGCGTTGGAAAGGAGGTGCAAATCAATACGTGAGTGAAGTGAAGTTGTTCTTTTTATTTATAGAAAGAGTATATTTTTTTTATATATTTTGGATGAAATTACGAAGTTCAGTTAATGTTCAACTTTACATTTGCATTTACTGGCTTACAATCTAACTTAATCTAAATTACTACTAACACTAACCTAACATCCGACCAGGGGACTCAGAGAGCACCTCAACTGATTTATTCTATATTACTGAATATGTCCAAGAAAGCTTGTAATCTGTTTTTAATCGAGTTTGATGTTCTGTATATTTACCCAGTCTGAAATGTCTGCTTTAATTGATCAAGTTCAGGTTCGAATAAAAGTTATTAGCGTGTTAGGCAGTACGGTGAGTGATTGGTTTGATGTTTAATTCGGTGTGTAGTTGCTTCTTGGAGATGAACCAGGGGACTTGGGTGACAGATCTTAAGAATTATGGATGACTTGCAATGTTTGTATGGTATATTTGGCAGCATTTGTCCGTATTGGGTAGGCTGATGATGGGATTTATATATGATAATGGCGTTTAAAGACCGTTTAGAAGTTTTATTATGAGCGGTTTCAGTTGAGCTTTAATTTTGGCTTGCTGAACTATGTGAGTTATCCAGTAGTGGGTGGTATCCAGATGGAGTTCTAAGTTTTTTATTCTTAGCCTTATTATTTGGAGTCCATGGAATGAGAAGATGTATTTAGAGGTGAAAAGAGTGGTAATAGGAATAGTGTCCAAAAAATTCACTTTCTACGGACTAAACATCTGGTTTCTTTCAAAATGTGCAAAAATGCATATTGTGCCAGATTTCATCAATAGGGATAGAATCGGAGGTGAGGACGGAGATAATGTCCGATTCGAAGGCGTGAGCGATGAATGCGGCGGGGATGCGCAAGAGAGGTAGCAATAGAGGCGAGAAGGTGGTGACGGGGAGAAAGACGTGGGCGGAGGAAGAGGCAGAGGTGTCGGCGGAGGCGGAAGTGAGGTTCGATGCGAAGGAGCGCTGGCAGCCAGAGGCGGCAGCGAAGACAGATGCATGGCGTGGGCGTGGGAGAGGGAACTAATGTGGGGAGGGGCGGACAGCTTCACCGGCAGGATGTTCCACAAAGACCCTCTTCCCCTCCATTAGCATGCGTGCGCGCCAAATTGGCCATTGTGTAGTTTTCGGGTTTGTTGGCGAGTCGCGGGGGTTATTAATTAATAATTGGATAATTGCGGTTAACCGCCCTGCGGCGGGCTGCCTTGCCCGCTTCCGAAGCCGTGCGTGGAGAATTAACGCGAAACCCCTTCCGCCCTCCGCACCGACCCCTCCCCCCCTGCTGGTGCTCCCGCCCACGCACCCATTCCATTTGCGGCGGCGATGGTGTAGCGGTTAGCGTATGGGACTGCTATACCCAAGTTTGCGGGTTCAAACCCGATCGAAGCCGTGGATTTTTTAAGGGCGAAAAAATCCTTCGTACGCCTTCCTTCGGAGGGGAAGTAAAGCCGGCTGTCCCATGTTAGTAGATTTACTGCATGTAAAAGATCCTCAAGCCTAAATGATGCCTCTGAGCTAAATTCAAATCGCCTGTTTCGTCGCCCAAGTAATACCTCCTTTCTCCCATGGTTGGTGAAAGGAGTGTAACGAAATTTGCGTGGTCAGGCGGAAGAGCAGGCCTCATGGCCTGAGTCTCGCCACGTAAAATAAGGCAAATTCAATTCAATTCCATGGACCCGCCCCGCACCCCGCGTCCATGCCTTCCCCAGCCCAGGGCGGGATTCGAACTCGCGATCCTTCAGCCTCGTGGCAGCTACAGCTCTTCAGCCTTAGCGACCTCGGCTATCCAGGTTGGTAAATTATGTTGCGTATTTGAAAATGAGAATTCTGATTTTAAATTCTTAATTTAATATGTGTTTTTCATTGCACTTCTTTCGATCTGCTTTTCAAGATCAAAAGCAATCTCAAGTTTCATGTTTCGAAAGATTCTGTAGATATTTTGCAATTTTAGGAAATGTACAGGTTTTACTGAAACTAGAAATTGTACCATAATTATAAATGCACTTTCGCTATTTAATGAAAACTATTTGAAGAAAACATTTTCACTCATTTTCGAGAAAAGTTTTAAAAATAACTTGAAAATTACACTCTGATTTCCAAAATTAAAATTTAAAACGCGATTTAGGTCCGAAAATTGGAGATCGTATTTTCTTATCTCGGTAAAGGTAAAGTACAAAAAAGACGAATGGACAGCCGAACGGACAGCCGAATGGACAGCCGATCGAACAGCCGAACGGACAGACGAACGGAAAGACGAACGGACAGACGAAAGGACAGACGAAAGGACAGACGAACGGACAGACGAACGGACAGACGAACGGACAGACGAACGGACAGGGAGTTGGACAGTTAGGCAGTCAGACATTTGGGCAGACCGATAGATGGACAGTCGGACAGACGGGCAGATGTTTCGCCATAAACGAATTTTTGAGTCCACACATAATATGAATTCTGACATGGCAAAGAGTTAGAGCAAGTAATTTTCTACGTGCAGACACAAGAACTATCGTCTTTACCAGTGACACTCAAAAATCGCCGGTTTTTGCGAAAGGATTCAAATACTTTCTAAATGCTAAATGTGAAGAATGTGAGAAAGTAACTAGTAAATCGTTATTTAAGAAACATTTTCTCTCCTAATGCTTTTTCTATGTAGATGCTTCGTGAATTGGTGAGATGTTCCCATATGCTCTGCGGATGCAATACAAAAAAAAATGTTGATCAAAAGGTAAGCGTAAAAGCAAATTTTGACTATAAATATTTACTAATTCTATTTATTAACAACTATTTTTATTAATTCCTGTCTTCCATTAAACGTTATTACTGCTTGAGGTATAATGGGAACACGCTGGGGAACACTTACACATTTGATTTTAGTAATCTTAGATATAGAATGGCGCAATGAATTATAGTGACACAGAGGAAAGTGCTCCAGAAAGAGTTGAAAAATATTTTTTTCTATCTCTCTCCAATTCATTTTTTGTACTGGACAAAACAGGATATGCCGATACATTTAAGACTTATAGTGGTACAACTAATGTGCCATAGGCATCGCATTGCGTCGACCGTGAATTCCACCATCTATGAAAGGCAACAATCACTTTACTAGCAACACAACGACAGATGGGAGAAAAAAGTGTTAAGTAATTTACTCTTAACATCATTTTAGTTTTAATTATTCTTCTCTAAACGTTTTCGAGCTAAAAAAAGGAAAATGTATCGTCAGTAATCCTCCGTAAAATTAGGGCATAAAACCAACAACGAACAATAACCACAAAACCACTTTTCAAGAACCAAATAAACACTAAGCCAATAAAAAATCAAAAAAAGAATATACTCCAACATTTTACAGTTGATCCCCAACCGTAGTCTTCCACAACTCGTGTTCAACTAACTGCCCGAGAATTTCAACTCGGACAAGATGTAGCTAAGAATGACGTTTGAATGCACAAGGTCTCGTTTCTCAACCTGCCCTACCGCAGCGATACCTAAGATTTTCTCCAGACATTTTGCTTCTCGTGACGTGTTGTACACTTCTGTTTGCTTTTTTTCTGACGAATTAGGGCCCCCAAACTGCCGCAGTTAAACACGCAAAGAAACTACAAAAAACAACAAAAAAAACAGCGCACACAAAAAGATCGCCCGGGCGATGTTCAGCGAGCGAACGCAAACATTTGCCGATCGCGGGGCGCCCCGGTAAATGCAGTCGGGGGAGGGGGCGGGGCTTCCCCGAGTTGTCATTTAACAATCATTGCGATCCCAAGCATCCTCGATATTCGAGGGTTGCTCCGCCGGTTGGGTTCTTTTCTCCGTGGAAAAATATCCCCCTGTTGTCGCGTGCATTCTTCCCGTGTTCCATTTCCTTTGGTCGGTGCGCCGGTCCGCGGCGGGGAGGATGAGGCGGAGGCGGGCAGTGTGAAAGGAAGCGGGCGGCTGGAAAAGAAGCTCTGTGTTTAATTCCGTTCTTCGTTTTGTGAAGCGTCGCCGCTGTGCACCGCCCAGCGCCGGCCGAGTGTGTAACGTGTCCCGACGCCGCCGCTTTGTCGGGGCCGGACCGCGGGCGACGGCGCCAGCGCTGGGGGGACGGCAGCCGAGGTGGGTGCGAGCTGGATGTGGGATAGGTGTGGGGTTGGGGACAATGGTGGGGAAGGAGTAAAAGTGGCCGGGAGAGATTTGGGGATAAAGGCGGGGAAGGAGGCGGAGAAAGAGATGGGAGAACGCGGAGAGAGAGAGAGAGAGAGGGGCAGACTGAGAGAGACGGAGAGAGAGAGACAGAAACAGAGAGACAGAGAGAGACAGAGAGAGAGACAGAGAGAGTCAGAGAGACAGAGAGAGTCAGAGAGAGAGAGACACAGAGAGAGAGACAGAGAGAGACAGAGGGAGACAGAGAGAGATAGAGAGAGACAGAGAGAGACAGAGAGAGACAGAGAGAGGCAGAGAGAGACAGAGAGAGACAGAGAGAGACAGAGAGAGACAGAGAGAGACAGAGAGAGACAGAGAGAGACAGAGAGACAGAGAGAGACATAGAGAGACAGAGAGTGACAGAGAGAGACAGAGAGAGACAGAGAGGCATGGGCAGAGCCACAGAATAAAGTTTGGACAGAGATGGAGAAAGAATTGTGAGAAGAGGCCTGGAGAGATGCCGTCAAATGTTGGATTGGTTATTTTGTTGTTAATGATTCCGAGCGCGTCAACAGCTTAGGCTATCCCGTCCCGTAAGTGTAGTGCATGTTTTTCCTCGGGAGGTAGCGGAGATCTTTCCCCACTGGATGGCGATATCCGGCGACGACCTACCGTCGACTAGCGGGGTTTCCCCAACCATGTATCTCCCACCAGCGGGGCACCGCCCCAGCCGGGACAGGTTCTAAGCTCCCGACCGGTCTCCCGGCATGTGTGGTAGTGTAGTGCATGTTAGTGTGCGTGTGTGTGTGTCTGTGTGTGCGTGTAAGGGGTGAGGATAGGACAAGGAATGGGGAAGGTAATATCGCGCGCAGGCCATGGCCGGAGGATTAGGGTTCTACTCCGGTATTCGCCCGGTGTTGATCGGAGAAACCACTGTAAACTACCGAGCAGAGCAAAATTCTCCTCCAAAAAGTAACTGAATTCGACCTAGCTAGTGTCGAAAATGAATTCCACCAAGCTTGTAAATTCGAAGCTAGTGTCTAAAAATCCTGCCGCCGTCGGGACTCGTATTAAGGACCTCCCGGTCAGAGGCACTGCAGTGACAATAGTTGATGCACTGAGCCACAGCTCCCGATGCATATGGTGGAGAATGAGGCGAGGAGAGAGAAGAAGAAATGGGGGAGTACAAGCGAGGGGGACAGAGACTGGAACTGAAGGGGGATCAGAGTCGGGGTCGGCTTGGGATGAATGGTTACAGTAGCAATTGAAATGTTTATGAGAAAGTCTACAAGCAGTAAAAACCCAAAACAATCGTAAATAAGTGAAGAAATGACTGTGATAGAAACGTAACGTGATAAAATGTATTGTAGTGACATGGATATGTATGTCAAGAATACATATGAGAACATTCCGAAATTTAGAGTGAATTTATTCACTCTTCTCACCTGTGTGCTTTTCGCCTCAAATTATCTTTATACCTCACACAACAACTGCGTGGACGCTAATGTTGGCTACACTGGAGAAAACAATGAGGTGATTTTAATAATACTGACGCAATGGTAATAAAATCCAAGAGGCGAGGCTTAGGAAAGGTAAAAACAGAAAGAATAAAAATGTATGGAAAAAAGTACTAGTGATGTATAAGGAGAAGAAAACGAAGGAGAAATAAGGAGAGGAGTGAAGAAAAAAGGAAGTTTCACAAAAATTGGAGAGGATGAGAGTTGTATGGACAAGGTATTTGGTATCAAAACCACATCATTGCATTTCAGAAAATGTTACATTGAGAACACAAGACTTTTCGCGTCCACATGTGATTTTATAGGAATCTGATGTATTTCCTAACCTTTTAGATAGGTTTATGCTGGTTTTAAACTGTATTCTTTCGCGACTTTATCAAAACCTTCCCACTCTTGGGAAAAAGGCAAAAAAAGACAGTTTTGGTAAGTAATGGAATGAGGTAAGATTTCATAGCAAACCCAGCGTTTGAATTGAAGCTTTATTTTACGCGGCGAGACTCAGGCCATGAGGCCTGCTCTTCCGCCTGACCACGCAAATTCCGCTACGCTCCTTTCACCAACTAGGGGAGAAAGATGGTATTACTTGGGCGACGAAACAGGCAATTTGAATTTAGCTCATAGGCTTCATTTAGGCTTGATCATTTTACATGCAGTAAATCTACTAACATGAGACAGCCGGTTTTCCCCTCCGAAGGAAGGCGTACGCAGGATTTTTTCGACATTAAAAATCCCCGGCTTCGATCGGGTTTAAACCCGCGAACTTGGGTATAACAGTCCAATACGCTAACTGATGCTACACCATCTCCGCCGCAAAAAAAAACAACTCTTTGTAAATAAGCTGGAATCGGAATAATTGAAGAAAATAGGGCTTTGGAGTACATTCAAGCGCAAGAACTGAAATAGAATACGAACTGGGAAGCGGAAAGCGTGAGAGTACATGGAGTGCTAGGTGGAATACGGATATAAACAACAAGACTTCTTGGAATGTGGCCGGATTCCTAGAAGAGCGAACTCAGGCTCGGAGGAAGAACAGAAGCGGCTCCAGCCCAGGAGCCTCACGGTCAGCGCAAGACGCGGCGGCGGCGGCGGCGGCGGTGCGGCGCCGGAGACAAGCCCCGGCTCGCCTTGTCTCTGCTCCACCTCCGCCGCCGCCGTGACGGCCGCAATTAGTCAGATAGCATCTCGCGCCCTGCGTCGCCCCGCGCCCCGCGCCCCGCGCCCCGCGCTCCGCGCCCAGCGCCCCACGCCCCGCGCCCCACGCCCCGCCCCGCACCCCGCCCACCCCTGCACCTCGCGACCCCGCCCCGCGCCCCGCGCCCCGCCCCGCGCCCCGCGCCCCGCGCCCCGCGCCCCGCGCCCCCGCCGCGCCCCGCGCCCCGCGCCCCTCCCCGCGCCCCG
This sequence comes from Teleogryllus occipitalis, assembly GCA_011170035.1. Lineage (NCBI taxonomy): Eukaryota > Metazoa > Arthropoda > Insecta > Orthoptera > Gryllidae > Teleogryllus > Teleogryllus occipitalis. Next base: position 39,329 of record BLKR01006833.1, on the reverse strand, counting down.
CGCCCCGCCCCGCGCCCCGCCCCGCGCCTCGCCCCGCGCCCCGCTCCCGCCCCGCACCCGCGCGCCCCGCCCCCGCGCGCCCCGCCCCGCCCCCGCCCCGCGCCCCGCGCCCCGCCCCACCCGCACCCTGCCCCGCCGCCCCGCGCCCCGCCCCGCCCCGCGCTCCGCCCCTGCACCCCGCCCCGCGCCCCGCCCCTGCGCCCCGCCCCGCGCCCCGCGCCCCGCGCCCCGCGCCGCGCGCCCCGCGCCCTGCGCCCCGCGCCCCGCGCACAGCCGCCCCCGCGCCCCGCGCCCTGCGCCCCGCCGCCCCGCGTCCCGCGCCCCGCTGCGTGACGCGCCGTTCTACGCGCGCCCCGCCTGGCCCATCCCGACCCGCCCACTGCAGTCCTCACCAGGCCCGGCCCAAATTGTCACCCTCGCCTAGACCCGAAGCCGAAGCTGAAAGGATAAGAGGCATGTGCTCTGGGTGCCCTCAGTGGAAGAGACTTCTACTGCTGCAACACGATATATTAAAAGAAATAAAGACCGTGCCCGTATTCGACTGCTTCCTACTATGATCCGCAGAATCATATTGCATTTTCGCAATATTACTATCTTTTTTTAAATGTTGGCAATAGATTTTACACTACGTCGATACGCGTCCATTCTTGAGTTAACAGGTAAATTCCCCGACAGCAGTTCTCAGGATCTGGTCCACCCGCTCAACCATAAGACAGTCTACATCTCAATACCCAATAAAGATTAACATGTTCCGACGATTCTCCACTTTAGTCTGAAAGGTAATCCCTCTACCTGCAAATCTGCCGAACAGTCTGTACATACAAGATTTTTTTGCGGTTCGTTCCCTAAGCAAAGCACGGAGGGATCGACTATTGTGGGTATTCTTCAGCAAAAGAACACAAAAGAATGCGCAAGGATCTAAACTGCCAAAGTAGCAATTTTCTGAGCAAAGCGGACCACAAATGCTTCGCGTTATCCCAGCTCTAAGCGTCCAACAGAAAAGGATCGCTGCAAGACATAACCGCAGAGTGGCACCAGTAGTATTTCTTCTTTATGGCAACATTGTCATAAAACCGCCCTTGTCGTTGTCGTAAACGTCGCAAAATTATTTTCCACGAGAGCAGCAATACCAAAATTGAGAAACATCTTTGCGATGTCCCAGAGAAAAATATGTGACAAAACAGACTAAACAAAATGTTTGAAAGAGGAATGTCATGTGTACACTTGTTGGTACAACTGGCGCAAATGCTTCCGCAAAACGTTATTTCCCGAAAGCTGTCAATCGTCATTTATTAAAGACGTAACTTTCTTACATGTTCCATGGTGGTATAGGAGTTCTCGAATGCTTATTAATTATTTCTTAAAACTGTAACGAAGGCTAAAGAATGAGAAATGCGACATTAAAATATTGAAAATACTTACTCTAATGTTAGTGATTATATTATATCCTGTAATATTAATGTACTGAAAATGATCTACAGTATTTAACTGCAAAACAGCAAGGCAAATATCATTAGGGAACAAGTGACTTACTAAAGTAATAAAAGATATATTTAAATATGTTTATAGATATAGGTCTATTGATAATTATAAAAAAATGTTCTTTGAAAGTATTTACATTGCAAATTAAAAATTCGACTAAAAAGTTAGTATTACCTCTCAACATGTCCTCTAGAACTGGGTTAATTATAATTAAAGTCAGTGGGTGTATTATAATAGCAAAATGCATTTCATGCTGCAATGTACCTATATCATCATATTAAAGATTGAATTTTGGAATAATGGAGTACGTACGTATAAACTACGATATAATATTTTATGCGTTCTTTCATCTTCTTACATAGCCAAATACTATGACACTAACGCATTGAACACTAATAACAATTACGCAACAATTAGCATTGAATACTAATAAAAGGAGTGACCTTCATGAAAGAAGGTCCATTTATAAATAGAAATAATGTTTTAAAATCTTTTACTATCCAAGTGTTCACGAAATAATCATATTTTCAACAAAAACTTGACATTCTCATGCTTATCCCTGTCTATTCCGATTTAAACATAGTGGCACTTCAAGGTCAGGAGCTGATCGGAGAGGGGGACACTGCCATCGAATCGAGAACTTCGTTATGTCTTAATTTTTGGTATTGGAGCGCCAAATTGGATGATAATGTCCCCTTCTCCTTCCAGCTCGTCCCCTTCTCTTTCCAGCGCGTCCCCTCTCCAGCTACATTTAAATCGGAGTATAGGTTTCATACTTGAAGCACAGGACTAAATCTGAATGGTTGTAACCCTGAAATACTGTCAACGAAGATCTTTCGATCCCGATTTAGTTTCTGTGTTCCGCATGGACCCGACGGGTAATCTTCAGCAAAATGGAAAAGGGAGGTGGCCTCGTGTATTTCGAGGTCAGCGGGGCAGCGACGTGGGATCCACCACGCCCCTTCTCCGCCTCTGGGGACCGCAGCCCCTCCCCTCCCCTCCCCTAGTGGCGCCGAACGCGTCGCCACACCCACACCACCTGTACCCTGCCCCACAAGGACTAGTGGAGCATGATTTTCTGAGATAGAAAAGAAGAAAAAAGAAGAAAAGAGCATGGGCTCTGTACATGTATCAGGAATACAGAATGTTATGGTTTAATATTTTATAATGGGATTCTCACGAACATATTGTGATCATAGAAAAAACTAACCTATACAATTCAGGAGATAAATGCATTATTCCCCTGTGTAATGGCAACCCTCGGGTTTCTAACGCTACAGGTACAGCTCAGGGTGTACGGTATAGCTAGCGCTAGAGGATCAAATCATGCAAGAGGAATAAAATGATGTATCATATGTTAGTGTTTTGATAGTAATTTGAATGTAAAATTAGACTTTCTGACATGTGGTTTTAAATTAAACGGATATTATTAATTAAAATTAAAATTACCTGTAATGGTCATTGCAACAGTTGCCGATGGAAAAGGTGGCCTTCGCGGCGTCGATACTTACGTGGAGAGAAGAGACAGAGGGATGGTCGTGAGAAATAGAGGCGTAATTACAGCAATCCATAGTCTTGACACGTAGAAAATATGAAGAAACAATACTGTTAACGATCGGAATGAGATATTTTTTCCCATCTGAATGTAATTTTTCTTCTACTGAAATTCCAAAGCAACGATAATCGAAAAGAACGATGTAACAATGGTAGTGTAAAGACGAAAATAATAAGCTCACATTCAAACTTACAAGAATAGAGCTCAGTGTGTAATGGCAGAAACAGGCCAGCATTTTACAAAAGGGGAAGGGAATGAATGCTTAAAGAATTTCATTATAATATCTTGATTAATTCATCAAGTAGTAAATAGGTACATGATATAATAGATAGGTACAGTAGATAGGTTATTATTTACTCTTAATAAACTTCCTATTTCAAACTTGTACGAAAAGAACAAAGCAATAAAAAATTTGAAAACCTCTTTTGACAGTTCTATCAATGTAAATTTACCAAACTTTAACAAAAATGTAGACCTGCAGCTGCGACTGATACTGGCTGGAGAGTTTCTCTCTTCAAAGAGTACAGTCTTGACACCGCGAAGGCCAACTTCCCCAAAGGCGAGAGTTGCAAGGGCTGCTGCAGGAAATATTTTCCTGTTTAATTCAAAATCGTAAGAAAGTCTAAATTCATACTGAAATTACTATCGAAATATGTATAATACATTATTGTTTTCCTCTTTTAATGATATGTCCACTGCTAGTGAGAAAAATATATAGTTCCATTTAAAAAAAATCAGAAAACTAAAAATACGAGTATTATAGACAATTTCTCTATAATACGTTACTGATATAATATGTTACTTGCCCATGATTACGTATTGTTCAGCGAAAACTACATTTCGAAATTGTGAACCGTTCAGAATATATGGGGATGGCCCATAGTTGGTGGTAAATTCTGTAGATGTGCGGTGAAGAGTAAAAATTATGGAAGTCAAGGAGAATGCCAGGAGTTTCAATAATCAGTTCCTTGTTTGTATAGTATCGTGTACGAAGTTCCCGAAACCCTCTATATATGTATCTCCCAGTTTTTCCATTATTCCAGTAATACTTTGATTCGAGTTTAATGAAACAGCGAAATGTCAGTACTCAGCCAGTAAATGTCGATTACTAGATTTCTGATCTATATCAATGCATGATTCTTCGTTTCCTAACAGCACGTATTACCAATTCCCTCGACGACAACGTATGTCATTTATGGCTCCCAGCACATTCCGCCGGTTTCCGTCATCTCATATTAAAAAAAGCGTTATTGGAGAAAGACAAGCACTACAATGGAAACCTTCATTTGTCCACTATCCTTCTTTGGCGCTGTTCTTCCATAGACGGAAGTTAGGTGACCTAATTGGGTTTCCTTGGAAGGACTTAATCAGGGTCGTTTCCCATTGCTTTCCCTGAAGGTCGCGTATTATTATTATTATTATTATTATTATTATTATTATTATTATTATTATTATTATTATTATTATTATTATTATTATTATTATTATTATTATTATTATTATTTATTATTAATCGATCCGCATAATTATACGCTCTCGCCTTATGACCGAGGGAAACCACGAAAAACCCCGGTCAGGATGGCCGGCCCGCGAATCGAACCCGAATCTCCGGACTACGAAGTCGGCGCGCTACGCACTGAGCACCATTACATACAGTGAAATCCCTGGACCGCAAACGTATGACATTCACGGCTCTCACCTTCTACCGCGTGCTTCTGAGATCTCACCTCCACCCGCCCGCCCCGCCCACCGCTCCAATCCCCAGCGTCCGCGCGCAGCAATCCCTGCTGCGGGGGAGGGGGGGAGGGTAAGGGTGAGGGGGCGACGCGCGAGGGAGGCACGTACAGCGCGAGATGACGCCAGCTCCTCCGGGCCTCACCCGGCTCCGCGCCGCAGATCCCCTGAGCTGGCGCTGGCGCCCGCGCCCACACACGCCACGCCCACACACACGCCCACAGCCCACCCAAAGGCGGAACGTGGCCGACTGGAGGTAGCAAAGAGCACATTAAATAAATAAATAAATAAATAAATAAATAAATAAATAAATAAATAAATAAATAAATAAATAAATAAATAAATAAATAAATAAATAAATAAATAAATAAATAAATAAATAAATAAATAAATAAATAAATAAATAAATAAATAAACAAATAAACAAATAAATAAACAAATAAACAAATAAACAAATAAACAAATAAATAAATAAATAAATAAATAAATAAATAAATAAATAAATAAATAAATAAATAAATAAATAAATAAATAAATAAATAAATAAATAAATAAGTAGTAAATTATTGATAGATTGGTGATTCTAAGCGCTTCAACCGTTGATACCATTAGTTCCGAATGCATAGTGCATATTTTTATCGAGGCAGGTGGCGGTGATCTTCCCCCGCTGGTTGGCAAGATCAGATGTCGGCTTGTGGGATTTTTCCCAACATATCTCCCATCAGTGGGACACCACCCCGGCCGGGACACGCTCTTAACTCCCCACTGATCGGCTTGTGTGGTTGTGTGGTTGTGTAGGGCCTGTAACTGTAAGGTGCATGGTGTCTACGGTCCACAATGTTTGCACCTCTGAAGATTGCTGTCATATTTTACACAAACATGTTTGAGAATCCGACAAAATAGGTGAGGGGGTTCGTAAACTCAAATGATACCTTAAGGGGAGCCGAAATGTCCCATCTCGCCAGTGTTAATATAAGGAACATTTTTCTCAGAAACTATTTAATTTGCAGACTTGAAGTTTTATGTGAGAGTAGATTCATTATTTGTAAGTATTTTAAGGAAGCGGTTGTCAAAAGTATAACTAGTTTTTATAACATTTTTTGTTAACTGTAATCGGTTATTTAACATTTTATATATCCACCCCTTTAAAGTATATAAACTGCTGTGCTACATACTCTTCTAAAATTTAAGCATCCTCCTATAAGTAGTTTTTGCGAAAATGTTCCCTAAAGATGAAAATTTTTAACTTACGGGAAATGACTCCTAAAGTGTTGAGTGCATTCCTGGTACAAATGCTGGACAAACAAAAGCACCGATATTTTGACGCTATTAAACCCTCAATTCTTACCGGAAAGAGTGTTTCCAAGAATGGAAAGCAAAATATTAACTTTTTCTCTCAAGGAAAGCAGCCACGACATTCAAGCTAAGCCCACAATTTGTCGAAATGGCCACGCCTACTTTCACACTACACAACTTCAAAATTAGAAAAAAATACTTAGAGATAACATATTAAGATGACACCTAGCTTATTTAACAGAAAATACTATAAAGAAATTAATGAGTCAAAACAGTAAAAAATTATATTTTCATCGTTTTTGTTCATTCTGGCTCCACTTAAATTTGGTTATTGCACTGCTGTTGGAAGGTCTATGTGGTAGCGCCTGTAACTGTGTGTAGATCCGGATCTAAAAGACTTTAGTTAGTAAATAAAAAACAGCTGCTTACTTCATCCAGTAATTACAATAACAATCCACTTCAGTGATTTATTTCTCATTCAATGATATAATTCATTCTCTGATGAATATGAGTGAAGACAAAAATAAATTTGAAAAATGAAATGGTAAAATAGTTGAGTGAAAAAAGCAATAGTGTACGTTCAAAAGGATTCATGTGCATTCCTAAACTTGATTAGAGATTCAAACGCTCGAATTATACCCTTTTTTCAAAATTCAAATCTTTGGACTTCTGTGTTCTCTTCTGATACCTCCTTTTTGATTCTCTTTTACCACCCTTAAGCTATGAAGTATTTCCAAACATAATATAAAATAACGTACTTTTTCTTTGCTTTCTTCAAACTTCAATAATTTCCCTTCTTACAATTCACGAACATATGAAGGGTTCTATCTAAACTTACATATCCAAATATCTTAACACACTCACATTGCTTGAAATATTTTTGTGTCTTTTGAAGTAAAAATACAACTGTGCTTGAACTAGCAAATACCTATCAGCCACATGGCGTATACATAGGAATTATAAAATGCTATTACCTATTTTTTATCGCAAATATAGCTTCTACGAAAAAGCTTTGTTTCAAACTTTACTTTTGACTGGCAATTCATTGCTGTAATAAATAAAATGGTAGTTCCGCATAATTTTCTTCAGATGGTAACAGCGATACTTCAATTTCTAAGAAATTTCTAGCAAGTAGACAACTTTTATCTCAATTTTTTTACTAATCTTATTGTATTACTTTCTTATAATTTTTAAAACTTTTGTAGTGTAACGAAAGTTAAAGAATATCTCAAGCACAACAAAAATAAATATTCATTCGGTATAATGAAAAGTAAACAAGTAAACAAATCGAGTGGTCACTAAACCTGCACACGCATACACACGCACACATACACGCACACACACACACACACACACACACACACACACACAGAAATCTTTTTTTTTCTCCATTGTTTGAAATCAATTGAATTTGCACAGGTAATACTTCCCCTTAGGATGAGGGGTATGCGATTATCTTTTTAACTCTGGCATTGTCTTCTGACATCGAAAAACAGTATCACACATTATACGATGCGTTGTGTCGTCTCCACACCCACGTCTTTTAATCGCCTTGAATGGAGTTCAACTGTTTACAATAATGCAATCAGCTCTCACATCTGTTTTTCCATTTAGATATAATAAGGGCCCTTGACAACTTCTATGAATATTTGTCGGAACTTCATTGCAATTAGGGGAACCCTTGTTCAGAGATTGATCAAATTGAAAATAAATTCATACTTTAATTTGTAATAGTTATCTGTGCAGTAGTGGTAAATATCTAATATTATCTTATTTCTGTATCGGTTTTTTTATTCTTTATTAATTAAAAATCAATTCTCTACAAACGCTAAAATTCTATGCAAAGGGATGAAGATAAAAATATATTCTTCCTAGCAAATTAAATCATCGGGAAGTTTTAAAAAAAATCAAATTATGTTCATATACAAATTCAAAAAATACAATACAAAGCCAGTTTACAGATGCAACAATGAACCGTAAAAACAAAACAAAAATATTCATTTTCTCAGAGGAGTGAAAAATAACAGTATATTAAGAGATGACACAGTCAATGAGGAGCTTTGACTTTCAGAGGACTTAGCGGAGCTTCTCCACTTGCAGCTTCCTCGTGCTTCCTCAAGTTCTTCCAATGTCGTCGAAGATACTGTGGACCCCTACAGGAAACATACAAATTCAATTGCTAAAGTCGTTACTTCCAGCATGGGAAATAAATCACGAATTGCTTTGTGAAGTTTAATTGGAAAATTTAATTGAATCCAAGTGCATCGAACGAATTTTAAGAAGGCAGAATACCCGCTGAAAACTAAACCGAAACTAGCTCATTAAATAAGTTGCTCGTCAAGTTTTGATTAGCCAGAAATTGCAGCCATTCGCTGGAAATGTGGCGTTCCGCGGCCACGGCGTTTCCTCAAAGAGCGCCGAGTAGCATCCATTATTGTGGGGGGGGGGGATATCGAACTCGCCCATCGCGTCGCCAGTCTCGAAAGTTTTGATGCGTTCGCCGTCGCTCTTACGCGGATATTGTATACCGAGGCCGGTTAACGCGGTGCTCTACCACCAGGGGTGGACAAACTGTTCTACCACATGCCGCTCGAAAAAGGATAAAGTGTACCTCAGCGGATCACCTAAACCAAAGCTAAATAAATCAACCATTGTAGAATTCACGACCAATAATAAATTGTGGGATATGGATCACGGGATAAGTGACTTTACTTACGAAAGTAAGCACTTACTTTCGGGCCGTGGCCCTGATCAGACGTGGCGTGCAGTGGACCTGAGGGCTGGTCTGGAGGCAGACATGAAATTTGACCGTCTTGTAGATTAGTAAGCCCTGAGGAAGGAATTAAATATTCCGAAACGTTGGCAAACTAATGTGTTTTATTAATTGACCAATTACTGATCCATATCCCACCTAAAAAAATCAATATTCTTCTCAGTGTTGTTTCTACTGATCAAGCTGTTTAGTTTGGATGACTTCAAAGAATGCATATATAAAGTTTCCGCTTCATCTTTGGCGGTTGAAAAACTTCCTCTGTATGTAATGGTGTCAAGATTCATTTTTTTCAACTATTAATTAGTGCAACGGTAGTGCATCATTGGATAAAAAAGTCTCTCCTCCTAGCTTTTCAGCTAGGTCGAATTCAGCTGCTGTCTGGAGGAGAATTCTAGCGGCCGGCTGCTCTGATCGGTAGTTTTCCGTGGTTTCTCCGATCAACCCCAGGCGAATGCCGGAGCAGTATCCTACCAAACGGGCCACGGACCGCGAGCGATCTTACCCTCCTCTTCCTTGTCCTATCCTCTCCCCTTACACACACACTTACACTAACATGCACTACACTACCACATATTTCGGGAGACCGGTCGGGAGCTTAGAGCTTGTCTGGGATGGGGCGGTGCCCCGCTGGTGGGAGAGCCCTGGTTAGGGGGAAACCCCACTAGCCGACGGTAGGTCGGCGCCGGATCTCGCCATCCAGCGGGGGAAGATCACCGCCATCTCCCGAGAAAAGACATACACTACACTAACGGGACTAATGACCGAAGTAGTTGACGCGCCCGGAAACACGAAAAAATCAATCAACCGAAATGGGCTAACATATTTCCGTGTCCCTTCAGACGGTTACAAGGAGTATCTCCGCATTAGTGCGATGTTTTAAGAGGTTGTAAATCGTTTAAGCATTTCAATTCGACTTCATACCACTTCAAATAGTTTGTTGTTTGTCTTTACATTGTGAAATAAGGAAAAACTGTTTAAAATGCCGTTTGATTCTGCATTGTCCAATATGAAGAAACGACTTAAAAGTCGTTCATTTCTTTATTCATCTTATGCCGGTTAAAACTCCGTCTGATAATTACTGGAAAAAGGGTGCAGATTTTGTCTCCGTATCAGTTTACACATCTTCCTCTTCCCATCACCACTTACAGGTCATATGCTCTTCTCCACATTACTCAAAGTGGTTATCAAAAACTGCCCTACATAATCCCAAATTTGGCAATTCACTTGTTCTTTCACGACCTCAAACGATAAAAATAATTGTATGTGTGCATTGTCCAAAACAGTTTAAACGTTTCGTCCCCTCACCATTCCTAAAGAGTTGAACGTTTTTTCTCCGTATCACTCACACTGAAAACAACACATGTTCTATTACTAAACTTCGAAGATGATTCTGATCGGGAATTGACCAGAGCCATTTTCCACCGCCATGAGCTATAAGAGGACTGTGCTCACTCTTTGGATTCTGGACCTGAATAAGGAAAATTCTTCGTGATCTAATGGGTATGACGTCGTTGGCAGTCGAGAAAAATGGCATCTAAAAAATACATTATGGATTTATTTATTTATTGTTAAGTGATTCTGGGCGCGTCAACTACTGAGATCATTAGTCCCGTAGTTGTAGCGCATGATTTTTCATTGGAAGAAGGCAGTGATCTTCCGCTATTGGATGGCGAGATCCGTCACCAATCTACCACTGACTAGCGGGGTTTTCCCCAACCGAGTATCTCCCACTAGCTGGGCACCGACCCAGCCGGGACAAGCTCTAAGCCCCCAACCGGTCTCCTGGCATATGTGGTTGCGTAGTGCATGATAGTATATGTGTATGTAATTATGGGTTGAGGATATAATGAAAAGGAAGGATAGATCGCGGCAGGTCCGTGGCCCGTTTGTTAGGGTACTGCTCCGGCATTCGCCTGGTGTTGATCGGAGAAACCACGGAGAACTACTGATCAGAGCAGCCGGTTGCTAGAATTCTCTTCCAGACAGCGACTGAATTCCACCTAGCTGACAAGCTAGTATCGAAATTTTTGCCTGCGTCGGGACTCGAGCTTAGGACCTCCCGGTCAAAGGCAGATCAGTAACGTCAGTTGATGCACTGAGCCACCTCTCCCGGTTCTACATTTTGCAGTCACTGAAGAAATACATTGAAAAATATCTTATTCTTATAATATTTTTTATACATCTTGTTTTTAAATTTTTTATATCTAGAAGTATTTTTTATAAATCTTGTTTTCAAAAAATAATTTGTTAATAAACGTCTCCCGTCAGCTTCATTCCGTTCTCGTGCAAAATGACAATTTTTTAGAGAAGTTTTTAACACATGGAAAGTTGTATTACATTTCTCCTGGTTTACCGATGGATTATAGGAAGACACTTGTTTTCTACAAAACCAAATTCTTCTGGGTGTGCAGTGATTTGAGTGCACAGAAGAAAAGAATGTTCGTTAATTTACAAAAAGGCAGATACATGAAATAAAATATTTTCTAGCATACATGCTAATGTTTTCGAACCAGCTGGATCTTAATCGCATGACCAAATTTATTTTGCAGCCTAATATTTCAACACCCGGGCCAATTTTATCAAATCCTGTACGTACAATCAATGCGGCGTTTCAAAGTGTTAACCATAATTTCTCAACCCATTAATCCACTAAACATCGGTAATCAAATTACCCCAACATTCACGATTTTCTACTAGGAATAGAAAAACCTGTGTTCAGGAATTATAAAAATTTTTAAAACCAGGCTCGAACTTTGCGAACCACGGTACGTAAAGATAATGAATTCTAATACTTTTTATTATAAATTGAGAAAATTTACAATTTAGAAGTTAAAAATCTAAATGTTTACAATTTCAAAATTTAGTTCTGTAAGAATTCAGTTCCAGCAGGTTCAAATTCATGGTTAATACAGTCTAGATGAGAGCAGTTCAGATGTAAAAATGAATTTCTTTTCCAGAATTGATAGATTTGCAGATTACCCGCAATGATGCGCTAGAATTGTCGCGTACCACTCGCCGTTCACTAGACATGAGTCAATCGCGCTCGAGCTCCTGGCCTACAATTCGGGCTAACTCGATAAGCAATGGGCCACATCGGTTCAACGGACGTAGACAAGCACTTTTCCGGAGAACATCAACTGGACAGTCCACTTGAACCGCCACGGTCTAGAGCAGAGAGCATTATTTTTCAATTGTGTGCCTGCGTTATTCTCTACGTGGATTGCATAGTCGAGATCGGCTTTGTTAGTACCCTTATCCATACTCACGCTACCAATGAGAGCCACAGTGCTTCTAAGAGGAAGGGCCTAGGGTTTGTGTCTCGACGATATGGCAGGATTTCCGACACTAGCTAGATACCTAAAACGAGTTCATCCACTGTCTGGAGGAGAATTCTAATGGCCGACTGCTCTGATCGGTAGTTTTGCATTATTTTTCCAATCAACAACAGGTTAATGCCGGAGTAGTACCGTAACAAACAGGCCAATGACAGCGTGGGATCTTTCCTTCCTCTTCGTTGTCCTATCCTTACCTCGTACCTTCATACATTTACACTTACATGGACTACACTACCACACACTTCGGGAGACCATCGGAAACCTAGACCTTGATTCAGTGCCTCGCTGTTGGTGCAGTGCCTCGCTGGTGGGAGATACCTGGTTGAGGAAAACGCCGCAAACCGACATGTAGGTCGGCGCGGGATATCGCCATCGAGCAGCGGAAATTACCGCCACCTCCCGATAGAACATGCACTACACGTACGGGACTAATTTCCTTAGAACTGGCGCGCCCAGAAACACTAATCAATCAATTAATCCATGACACCCCAGGGACGGATATCTCTAAACTCTAGTACAGAGAACAGCGGGAATGTGATGCTGGTTCATTATGGTGTACCACAAGGGCCACACGTGGCCGTGGACGCCAAAGGGACCTGCTCTTCGGGCGCCCCCGTCGACTCCCGAAGTAATAACGAGGGTTTCGGCCAACTTGTGGCGTGCAAAGGTGAGAGGGTGGATTGGAGCGTGCTTTAATTGCCACATAACCGCGCGGCGGGGTGGAGGAGGAAGTGAGGAAGGGATGCGGTGTGATGGGACGGGGTGAGAGCCTCTCTCGCGACCCGGAAGGCCGCATGGGGAGTGGCAACGCGTTTAACGGCGTCGAAAGGAATAAAGTCGACAACAACCTATAAAGGGATGAACGATCGCGCGGCGGTACATGGCCTTTTCGTCACCGTTCGGTAGGAGCGGACTCGCGCGTGTATTTGATCTCGTCGCCTCCCATCCCTTTTTTTCACTGAATCGACTCTTCGCCATCCGCTTTTCCGAACCTAGTTCCGTCGTACACAAATTTCCCTCTTTCTCACATTCCCCGAGTCGTAAATTCTTACTGGATTTTCGTTACCCCGTATGATCTCTTCTCCACCCTGTACAGACTCATCACCTCGAACGAAATCTTCGTCACCCAGAACAAAATCTTCATCACCCAGAACAAAATCTTCATCACCCCGAACGAAATCTTCATCACCCACAACGAAATCTTCATCACCCCGAACGAAATCTTCATCACCCAAAACGAAATCTTCATCACCCAAAACAAAATCTTCATCACCCAGAACGAAATCTTCGTCACCCTGTACGGGCTCTCCGTCACTCCGTATGGACACACTCTCTCGCCCAGTGCGGACTCTTCACCCCGTACGGGCTTCCGCCATGTCATCTCAGCTAATGCGGCAGCAGTGCCGCCAACCCTTCCGTTGTACCTTGCCATAGCACTGTCCGTCCCCACACGTACCGTCCGCTGTCCTCTTCAGACTCTCCGTATCCTTGCAAAGCAGTCTTCAATCCACGCCACGTGCTTCCGGTACCCTTACTTGGGTCTACCATTTCCCCGAGGAATGCTATCGTGAATCGTCCCCGTCCGATGACGTCCCGGTTCCCGTTTAAAGAGCGATTTTCCTAAGGATGAGCCAAAGTGTCAGCTAGTGCTGGCAACATAACTCAAAGTTCTGTGGTCGTCGTGCCCTTGAGCCCATTAGACTCCCTTCCCGCATTCGTTCGTTTGCAGTTGGCTAACTTGTAAATGGCTTCGACACTTCATTTTGCGATGTCCTCGTCCGACAAAAATATAGTGCGCCACGAGAAATAATTGCATTGTTATGTGCTGTTCTGTAAAAATTATTTTTTTCTTCATATGTTACATTGAATTTAATTTTTATGGAACAAATATTATGTTTATTTTAAAACCGATTCTTGAATGCGATATGCGTGCCGATGCACGTGGTTCCGGCCTTTGTGCTGTTGTATGGCGAACTGCGATTGGGAGCTTTCTATTTACATTCGTGGCAGTTTTCTTTTACTGACTGTGAGAGCATGTTCAGAGATTTTCCACATATGAAATTAAATTTAAATATTTCTCGGACTCGCGCACGTGCATATACCTCAGCGAAACTCTTAAAACTTCTGCAAAGGGATGTTTTCACAGGAGCCATTAGCACTTTACGAAGAGGCGTCCTTGAACAGCTGTCGTGGCGGAGGGATACTTCCCTGAAATACATGTGATGTTCACTTGTTTTCGCGAAATGTCACTTTGGCTCATCCTTAGGAAAATCATTCTATAGATGCCTGGCGGTTACTAATTTCAACAATTTAGCTTTCGCACTTATATTTTGGTTAGAGGAACGATTTATTACTAATTGTAATAAAGACTTCACCGTTGGGAGAAATCTAAATACATTTCCCCCTCTATACATTCGTCAGTGAACAGAATGGAAGTGAATATTACATAAAACTGAGCTGTAATTGGCTGTACGCTTTAGATGCACGGAAAACGCGGTGGGAGGTATTTCCTTCCTCTCTTCCTCTAGGACCTTGCAACGATCTCCTTTGACGACACCTGATGTCTCTTCCGGTTCCCTTGTTTCCTCGCCGCCCTCCCAAATCACCTGCCGCCCTCGCTGAGCCAATCCCTCCGCCCGGTCGCGTCGTACCGTCCGTCATAGCCCCTCTCCTCCAGAGATCGCCTCCCCTCCACACACACCCCTCTTCCGCCTTGCTGGGTTAGGCGGCACGTGGCGGCCATGCAGCCCCGAAGCGGCTCACGTGCCCGCAAGGATGGCTCCAGAAGGTCTTCAAAGGTGAGGATCATTTTATGAAATTAAAGGGAAGAATTTTAATCACTGTAGAAATCACGACCGTTAATAAGTAGTAGGATATGGATCACGGGATCGGTCAATTAATGAAACACATTAGTTTGCCAACATTTCGAAATACTTAATTCCTTCATCAGGGCTACAAAAACACAATCACATGGAATAAAGACAACTTTATGATCAATATCCTACTAAGAATTTTAATTTAAAAATGCTTTTCGATGAAGTCCATAATGTCTGAACTATATAGTCTGAAGTCCTTAATGTGTGAAGTACATAATGTTCAACAGAAATGTGTTTACTTGGCGTAACTGTTACAAATAATACAACCAAGTATGTGCCATGATGAAGCACTTCCAGTTTTGAAGTTTTGTTACTTATTTTGTATATTAGTTTAAATGTGTATTTTTTTTACATTTATAAATATTTCTATTCTCTGTTATAAATTAATTTGAATTTAATTTAAACACGGAGAACAACTTGAAAATATTACTTTATTTAAAAAATACTACCATTCTTATATTAAATTGTACAAAATATCACAAACATAACTATTGTCCCATATTACACCTCAATGAACACAGTTCTGGTTTAATAATGCATTGTTCTCTTCAAATACATGAGTATTAAAAGAATGAAAACATACGTACCGAATATAAATTTCCTAAAAACGTCAAATACTTTCTCCTTTCTTAATTCGAAGTATCATCTCAATTCTGTTCTCAAAATATTAAATTACTTTAATTTTTCGAATGTAAATTTCTGGAATAATATATGGGAAGGTAATTCAAGAACGGTAAAGATAAAATTCCTTCTACTTAACATTGAGAAATATTTCATTAATAACAGCATTAAAAAGCGCCTCCGATTCAAGAAGCAATATTAGAACTCGAATTTAAAGTTAAGTGAAATTGTTGTAAATTATAACGATAATAAATTTACTTTAATAATCAAAAGCATACCATTAACATTTATAACTTAAGCTTCCGGTGAGGATATACTAAAAACGTCAGGATAGACAAGTTATTTAGAAAGACAATAGGAAATAAATACTACTACATAGTAATTCCCTTTCAAAATAGAAATTCAATATTTTGACGATTTCAAAGGATATAAAAAATTATCTTCTCTTGGAACCTTTTAAAACAACCCATTTTAATTCAATACGAAACAAAACACTTTGATCATTTCTTCCATGTTCGTAAACTACTGACATTTCATACTAATTTCATTCATATCAATCCTGATTGTATTCACAAAGTGTTTTCAATAGAAATATCCACGATGTATCCCTCTAATCGACCCTGTTCCGTACAATAAGTATAAATACGAGCTTCCACTACAGAGCATTTTCTTTCAAAGGTATAAATTATTTGCGACTCCAGAATTAAAAAGGATATATTTGAAAATTAAATAAAAATACTCTCTAAAATAGATTTATAACGAAATTTAGATTATAATATATGAAAGAAAATGTTATGTTAAATGCTAAGTTAGAAAATTATTACAAGCATCGTTCCATGAAAAGCATTTCATTTCTAGACGCAATTTCTGCAGGCCACTTTAGTTTGCGAAGTACAAAATGTTTATCGAGAAAGGTTCATTCCAGGCGAATGAAGTACTTTCAATAGAAACAATGAAGAAGAAATAAAAGAGGTCATCTTCGTCAACATACTACAACAAGACCTCTTTTATTTCTTCTGAAAAAAACGTCAACACCACCAAATCAGAATTCCCACAAGAAACAATGAAAATGCTGTAGAATGCATTTTTTCCTAGGAGAGGGGATGCGCCACTTGAAATAAATAACTGTTTGGGGGGAAGAAATCATCTTGCCGACAACATCCTCAAAACAGTGTCCTGACACTCAAAATGAAGCATGTTTGTGAAAGAGGAGAGATCTTAAAAACTCTGAAGGAATGATAAGATGATATTCAGAGAGAAATATTTCAACTTTGGGTGTATGTTTAAGAGATCTAAAAGAAGAGATCCTCGCATCCAATGGATCAGTGCAACTTTTCCCTTTTTCACAATACAAAAAGTGGGAAGTAAAAGAGATCATAACATAACACAATAAGCCTGAATTTTTGGGGATATTGTATTCTGAAATAAAATCACTATAATCAAATTATGTTCTTGGGTCTTTCTTGAAAAAATACTTTCCGTCCTCTTCACTCTACCTGACTTCAGCAAACGTGTGATCTCAGTAATGAGAACTTTAGTCTCCAAAATATCTGCTTAAAAATATGGAAACATTCGGAACATTGTCTTATATATGTGATAATAACCCTTTATAAACTACGTCTAATGTTATATTGTCGAATCGTTAGGAAGAGAATTCTTTAGGACTACGTGGCGATGCTTCTTGATGTATCTACAGAGTTACGCTCAAAAATGTTTAAACCGAAAGACGTTCATAGAATGTGGAAAGTTTGGTTGAACTTTTGTCGCTTCCACTGACGTTTGTGCAGCAAACAAGAATCCATTTCTAGAGTTTCAAGTGGCAATAACAGTGCCATCCAATCTTCGCATATCTACCATTCTTTGCATCTAGAGGTCTTCAAAAAGGCTTGACTATTGCTACGCATTTGTGTGCAAATAGAATCATGAAATAGATCATCTATGCATGAATGATTGCTGTATTATTGCTAGTCTCTCTTAGAATTTGTAATTTTTTTCATTTTTGAAATGCGACTATTTTACATGTATATTAAGATATGTAAAAATAAATGTGTAAATATTGCTATTTATATTCATAGTTTTTAACATGCGTGATTGGATATTCTTTGCCTTGATTTTATATTCCCTTGCCTTGATTCTTTGCCTTTGACTTTCGTGTTTAAAATTTTCACGTTATTGTTCACTTTTGAGTAATCTGTCTGTTTAATCCTAACTTCTAACTCTCCTTGGTCGGTGTTTTTAGTAAGAGATTATTTTACAGTACACTGCGTTATCTAAGAGCAATTTGACTTCTTTATTATGTTTCATTTTAACTCACTGTAATAATGAAATGATGTAAAATATATTGAAATGATATATTTTTGGTTTCATATCCTTGATTTCAATAATTATTTGATAAATTGTAATACCATAAACAATCAATATTTTCAATTTTTCTGGCAGTTGATTTAATCGTTCCAAACTTACTTAAGAAGCTTTCAATTCCTCATAAGAACTCTTTAATTCAAGTAAAGGGACCTGAAGTAACTATAAATCAAATTATTATAGTTTTCTGAATATATTACACACACACACACACGCACACACAATACACTCTTAAAGTTAACGATGATACACTTGTACAGCTACGAGAATGTTTATAAATCCGCCATTATTTTTCTCGAAACATCAGTTCGTGAAAAAAGTAAAGTCAATGCGCAAATATTTCCTGAGTACCTACGGTAAGGGTGGGCGCTTATTAACAAGATTTCCACTAAGACATTTGCCAGACATGCGACGATTTATCTGTAAAGAAATAGAAAATCACTTTTCAATGATTTCGTATATTTTCATAATGATCCTCAGCATGATTATAGTATTACGTGTTTACTGAGAAGGGGGAACCTGAGAGCTACAAAATCACTAGCCGCGAATACTTCTGTGCTTTCGAAATATTGAGTACTCTCGCATTTTCCAAAGCTTGCTTTTGAAGAAACTATCTACATTTCTAATTTACAATGCGCGAAAAATTGAGGGAAAACTACGCACCCTCTAGCCATGTAAAAGGTAGCCTATGAGTTCGTTAGATATCCAGGAATTCGCGAAAAAAATAAAACAGTGAAACTGTCATTGATTTTAACTGAAAAGGCAAACATTTTATTTCATTATCCAACCCAATCTTATATACTACCGCACCGAATTAAACCCATACTCCGAGCGTCACTGCTTAGGGAAGTGACAACGAAGTTCTAAGAGAAAGGTAGTCCTACATTAAATATTTATTTTTGTGTTGAGTTATATAACAGGTACATTTTGATATATAAAGAACTGTTGTATAAAAATACTACTATTCTACTCGTACACTATAGCAGTATTCGTAAAGACTGAGTTTGTTAAATTATTTAATTTATCAAATCATCTTTACATTCCTTATTTACCGATGCCGTCTATAGGCTTCTTTAGCGAGTTAACTTCTCTATCGAGTTGGCGGATTCGGTGGTATAACGGTCAGCGTACCGGACTGCTGTACCAGAGTTTGCAGGTTCCCCATCGAAGCCGTGGATTTTTAAGGACGAAAAAATCCTTCGTACGCCTTCCTTCGGTGGGGAAGTAAAGCCGGCTGTCCCATGTAGTAGATTTACTGCATGTAAAATATCCTCAAGCCTACAAGAAGCCTCTGAGCAAAGGTGGTGAAAGGAGCGTAGTGAAATTTGCGTGCTTAAGCGGAAGAGCGGGCCTGATGGCCCGAGTCTCGCCACGTAAAATAAGGCATTAACTAAAACTAACTTGAGTCGCATGTCTAGCGATGCACCGCATGCCCATCGTACTATCCAAGGGTTAATCGGTGGGCCACATAACGCCCCCAGAGTAGCACCCAAGTTGCTCCTAAGCCCCATCTGTGCGCTCCTAGCCGCAGCCAGCCTCAATAACAAGGGGAGAGAGGAGAGGACTGGAGGTAAATCGTTCGGGTGCAGCACCCAAACCATTCTAAAAATACTGTTGATTGATTGATTGAGATTACGGATGCGTCAAGTACCGAGGTCATTAGTCCCGTAAGCGTAGGGCATGTTTTTAATCAGGAAGTGGCGGTGATCTTCCCCCACTGGATGGCGAGATCCGGCGCCGACCTACCGCGGGGTTTTCCCCAACGAGGTATTTACCACAACCGGGGGCACCGCCCCAGGCCGGGACAAGTTCTAAGTCCCCGTCCGGTTTCCCGGCATGAGTGGTAGTGCCGTGCATGTGTGTGTGTGTGTGTGTGAGGAGTAAGCGTAGGACAAGGAAGAGGAAGGAAAGATCACGCGCGGTCCGTGGCCCGTTTGTTATAGTACTGCTCCGGCATTCGCCTGGTGTTGATCGGAGAAATCACGGAAAACTACCGATCAGAGCAACCCATCGCCAGAATACTCCACCACACAGCGACTAAATTCGACCTAACTGAAAAGTTAATGTCGAAAATCCTGCCGCGCTCGGGACTCGAACCTAAAACATCCCAGTCAGAGGCAGTGCAGTGAATTAGTCGATGCACAGAGCCACCGCTCCCGTTCTAAAAGTACTGTGCGATCACAAATTGCTACTCAACCACACATGCCTGGATACCGGTCGGGAGCTAAATAGCTTGTCTCGGCTGTGGCGGGGAACGACTAGTGGGAAATATTTGGTTTGGCGGGAACTCCGCTAGCCAACGGTAAGTCAGTGTCACGCCATCCAGCGGGGGAACATCATCGCCACCTCTCGAGGAAAAACGTGCCCTACACATACGGGACTAATGACCTTAGCAGCTGAGGCGCCTCGTATCACTAACAATCAATCAATCAATCAATCAACGCTCAGACGCCTTAAGCGCATTTCACTGCGTCATCCACCTGCCGCCAGTTACGAAAAGATAATTTCCAATCCTTGTTGCAGAACAACTGAGAAAGTCCACCCTATCACAAGACACAGATCTTAATCCGATACTTTCTCATGACTTTTCCACTCCCCCTCGGTCCGAGATCCTCTGACCTGGTGGTTATATGGTTCGAATTTCAACTTTGGCAGGATTTTCGATACTAACTAGATTGGTGGGTCGACTCCAGCTGCTGTCTGGAGGAGAATTCTAGCAACCGGCTGCTCTAATGGGCACTTCTCCATGGTTTCTGCAATCATCACCAAACAAATGACGCAGCAGTTCCCTAACAAACGGGCATGGACACAGCGCGATCCTTCCTTCCTCTTCCTTGTCCTATCCTCACTCCTTACTTACACACATACGCTTTTACGCATTGCACTACTACATTTGCCGGGTGACCATTCGGGAACTTAAGAGCATGTCCCGAGTGGGGCAGTGGCCCGCTGGTGGGAGATGGTTGGGGAAAACCCCGCTAGCCAACGGGAAGTTCGGCGCCGAATCTCACCATACAGCAGCAAAAGATCACTGCCACCTCCCGAGGGAAAACATGCCCTATACGTACGGGACAAATGATCTTAGCAGTTGACGGGCTCGGAATCACTAATCTATCATTCAATCGAATTGAGATCGCTATTCGCTACTCGTGCCTTAGCGATCTCGCCTCTCTTTTCAGGAAAAATAATTTACGCTATTTCCAACGGATTGAGTTTTTCCCATTTCCCCCAGCTACACCCTTTCACGAGGACTGGCGTGGGTGTTGCACCCTATTCCCAGAGATGGATATCAAGCACACTGGCAGCTACGCTTTGCGATGCGTCTTAACAGAAGGCAAGCCGAGAACGCGCCACGGTGTCCTAGAATGTTCTTTGGTGTCATCTGTCCAAGAGGACAAGTGGAACAGAATCCTTCCCGCGCTTCAGACCAAATCACACGCACCGGTGACACATGTCTTCTCCTCACTCCATGACGCAACCGTCTGGAATACTTTTGCCTCGGTCTGCGCCAGAGAGATTAGAAAGGATTTGATACCACACACATGCGAGTGTCACTAAGCCGCGAACTGTCGCTGTGAGCGAATGCATACGAGCACCTTCACAGCTCCTATTCGCATGTGCCACTCGTCTCGCGAGTTGACCTGTTGACCTCCACGTGACTGCGGTGTGCGTCATGTGGGATATGCGCATTCAAATCTACTCCTTTGCTCTCCACTAAGGGCTTAATCCTAGAATGCTAGTGATGAGTAAAATTTACTCACTGATATAGGGTTAAGCCCTTAGTGGAGAGCAAAGGAGTAGATTTGCATGTGCATATCCCAAATGATATATATGTATGATATATATGTCATTTGGGATATGCGCATTCAAATCTACTCCTTTGCTCTCCACTAAGGGCTTAATCCTAGAATGCTAGTGATGAGTAAAATTTACTCACTGATATAGGGTTAAGCCCTTAGTGGAGAGCAAAGGAGTAGATTTGCATGTGCATATCCCAAATGATATATATGTATGATATATATGTCATTTGGGATATGCGCATTCAAATCTACTCCTTTGCTCTCCTCTAAGGGCTTAACCCTAGAATGCTAGTGATGGGTAAAATTTACTCACTGATATAGGGTTAAGCCCTTAGTGGAGAGCAAAGGAGTAGATTTGCATGTGCATATCCCAAATGATATATATGTATGATATATATGTCATTTGGGATATGCGCATTCAAATCTACTCCTTTGCTCTCCACTAAGGGCTTAATCCTAGAATGCTAGTGATGAGTAAAATTTACTCACTGATATAGGGTTAAGCCCTTAGTGGAGAGCAAAGGAGTAGATTTGCATGTGCATATCCGAAATGACATATATATATATATATATATATATATATATATATATATATATATATATATATATATATATATATGTAATATATCTGTTTTTCTATTAGATTCAAATAGTAACACGAATTTGTTGCTCTGCAATAACAAAGTTTATTTTTATTGCTTCAAAGAAAAACGTATAACACAAACATTTATTTCTAATCCTTAATCTTACCTGCAATAACAAAGAAACAACATTCGATGTTATTATTCAATTTGCAGCTTCTTGATAAAGCGAAATATTTACGACCTTATGTCGTCCCTGAATCAGTCACTTTTTTCAACAACCACGCGTGCGTCTCGTTCGAGATCTACGCTATCGATCCGCTCATCATTCGATTGAAGTGCTAAACTCAATTACCTTGAGTCTAATTAATGGTGGAACTACCAGTTTTTTTGGATCATTGTTGTTCAATTCCACCTCCAATATTGAATTGTTGACATGTTTTATTTTGTTGTCTGTATCTTTAAACCAGCATTCGGCTTCAGGATGGAAGCGTGTGCCTTTGCCTTTAACTTTGCAAATTTCGCAAGGTGTCTTTTCAATTTTGTTTTTGTTAGCTGATATATTTGTTTTTGTTTCTGATTTTTTTTTGTAAACTAAGTGTTCTAATTTACCTATTTCATTATATAGGTCTTCGGTTCCTTCCAATATTTCTCTATCAATTCTATCGGCTACAAAATTTGGTAAGCCAGTAGCAATTAGGTCTATTAGTGTTCCATTATCAATGGATCTTCTCACTTCCAGTAAGAGTTTTTCTTTTTTTAGTGCATAATCTAGTAATGAACCTGTTTGATATTTAAATGACAGCGCATATCTTATTGGAGACCAACCTTTACTGGCGAATGTATCGCAAAATTTTTTTTCCATTCTGTCCATTCTGCTTCAATAGTGAGTTTTAATAATGTACAACCATACCAATCTATGGCACCTTTATCCATAAATGATTTTAGAATTTCAATTATCTTTTCATCTTCAGTTATATTAAATCGTTCACATTCTTTTTCAAAACTAGTGATCCATTGATTGGCATTTGAATTTTTTCCATTAAATTTTTCGATTGTAAATTCTTTGGCAATTTTACCAAGATTTTTTACCACGGATTGTTGTTGATTATTTTGAAGTAATTTTTCTATTATTTTTATTAGTGGTTGTTCTGAGACGTCAGACTGAACCTTAGTACTTTGTGATGTGTCAATTATTTCCTCTAAGTAGATATCAGCGAATTGTATATTTTCTCCTTCGTCCAAGTATGTTTCAGACAACTCTTCATTTAAATTAATCCATACCTTTCTTATTTGATGTCTTTTTACAAGTGTTTTTGATACTTTAGCATATGCTGAGGTCTTCATAATCGCTGTGTGGTTACCTATTGCTTGATAATTTTCTGGAATAGAGTACTCACGGCCATCCGGTGTGCCAATTGAGGTTATGCATATTAGATTTGTTTTTCCATCTTCTTTGCTGCCAACTATGAAGTTGAAGCGGAGTTTGTCCATTGTGAGCTTTTGTGAATTCCAACGAGAATGTTGTTTTGTAATATATCTGTTTTTCTATTAGATTCAAATAGTAACACGAATTTGTTGCTCTGCAATAACAAAGTTTATTTTTATTGCTTCATACAAAAACGTATAACACAAACATTTATTTCTAATCCTTAATCTTACCTGCAATAACAAAGAAACAACATTCGATGTTATTATTCAATTTGCAGCTTCTTGATAAAGCGAAATATTTACGACCTTATGTCGTCCCTGAATCAGTCATTTTTTTCAACAACCACGCGTGCGTCTCGTTCGAGATCTACGCTATCGATCCGCTCATCATTCGATTGAAGTGCTAAACTCAATTAGGTTAGGGATACCTCCCTTACATATATATATATATATATATATATATATATATATATATATATATGTCGTTGAGTGCCGACCGAATGGTGTTTTCCAAAAATCGAGGGTTGCAAGTCCATCGAATAGCAAGAATGTGATTCCCATAATTCATAACACTCACTAACGTATTATAACGCATAAGCAAGTCATGAACATGTATTAAAACTACATTTTCTAAAAGTCTAAATAGAAACATTACTTATATAACGTTATGTGTAAATGCATGTCAGTTACGCTCATCTCCAGTGCACATTGTTCTGACTTCGATATCCAGTAAACACTTGAGTTTTCTGTTTTTCGACCATTGAGACAACTAAAGGTAATACAAATTCAAATAAACCAAAAATGTACTAGAATTTCAAAATAAGGTGATCACACTACCGCACTGTGCTCTTTTTGGTGATATACTGAAATAACATTATTTTATTTGGAAAATTTCACTAAGCTTGCTTCACTCCGTTTGCAGTAATGAAAGTTCTGATTTTTTAATAATGAATGTTCTCTTATTGTGAAAATATTAGCGTATTCTTAGTTTTACTTACAGCGATAACCAACATTTAATTTTTTAAAATGTGAAGTGCGTTCTCATGACATCAGATGATTTAACGGTCCCAGTTCACAAGCAGTGGCAATGACGGCGCCCACAACTATAACGACTGAATCAAAAACCTTAATAATTGTCGCTCTAAATCTCATGCATACTAGTATGCGTTACTAAAAGCACACGTGGATTGATCAAATGCTCGCAATGACGACGCTCGACAGGGAATATTTGATTACAAAATGATTTCGTACACTGATATAGCTACAAAAACTCGAAACCTGAATGATATTAAATGGGAAATATACTATATTACAAACCTATGAAAATATTTCACAATTATCTAGGCTTTGTCCAACCGTTCAGCTTAAGCACGATCCATCACTGTAATAAAGTTGTTTACTAAAATTGTAATTACTAATCGCGTAATTCACAATCTTTTCTCGAAGAAGTTGTTTATTTCGAAGGTAAGTATTTTCACTCATTACTAGTAACAGGCGATACATTTCAAAACTATTGTTCTTTTATTAACATTTAGGGGTTGCGTTGTTTGGAAAAACGCCGTTTGACATGTGAATGCTTAATGTGTTGTGATGGTGCTTAATGTTTTCCTTATAGATGTTCACAATTGTTTATTTATTTATTTTACGTCAAAAACAGTTGAAACTGCGTATGACGTGCTATGAGGAGAAGTGAATTCTGTGCACATTTTCAAAATTCTGTGATCCCTACACTGAGGCATATACTACATGGATTATGAAAATAAAAAACTTCTCATGTAATAAAATCTATTTTCAAGGATAAATAAGCAATAAATTTCGGGCTCTTAACCATGATGTCTTTTGTCAAGGAATAATACTTCCTGCCGAAACAACATGGAAACGATAATTTGAATAACTATATTTCCCAATGAATTCTAGAAGACGTGCACAGATAATGAAGTTACATTTATGCCCAGAAGCAAAACAAGGGGCCATCTCAGCATTTGCTCAATGGATCAGGGAAACTGGACGAAAAACCTGATCGAGATGGGGTATAGGACAATTGGCAACACGTTTGAATCTCAGCGTTCATCCACCTTCTCGCTACCAAAAAGAGGGCTCTCAAAACGACGCGCACGCAACACGCTTCCTCTTTAAAGAAATAAATTACACTTAGAAATTTAAAATTGTAATAAAATTACATAATTTCAAAGAAAAATTTTAAATTACAAAAAATTAAAAATTAATTGTGTAAATATTAGGTACACCTGTAGATATGAAAATGAATGTTAGTATACATTTAATTTAAGACAAATTGCCGAGAAGGCTAAATAAATCAAATCTATCTCTCTATCTTGCCCGGGCACGCTAAGACTCGCCATGCCTAGGATGAGCGAATTGGATGTTTTGATTTCACAGGACTACACAGTAGGTGATTAAGGCGAGACGCAATAAACCATTGAGTATGTTTCAGTCCTAGTTCTTACAAATTACTTCAAGAAATTTACAAATGTGTGTTTTCGAGGGCTTTATCCGAGAGTTTTTACCACGGTGAATAAGCTGCTAAATAGAGAACAGTTTCTCGAGAAAATACATGTATTTATAGGTAGAATATATATGGATTTAATGTTTGCAAAGTATTCTGAATGAATGAAATCATTTTTATTTAACATATTTTGATATAATTATATATTTTTACATATTTTAACTTTTGGTAAATATTTCTTACATTTTCAATCATGTGTACTGTAATGATTTGTGAGACTAGCCCGCAAGAATGCGTAGGGCAAGGAACTTCTACATAAGCAAAGAGGAGCCAATAATGAAAGAAACAATAGACAACAGCGCCGCGTAATAATAATTATTAGGGAAGTAATGGAAAACAAAAGGGGGGGCAATAGACATTGTGAACAGTGAATAGAACCCAAATTTAGGAACATTTTGAACCAAGAATCACGTTATTCGAGCCACGGGTTCCGTAAATATTATAAATGGTATAAATTGCATGCATGACGGCGGAGTTGAAGACATGGTGACCATTGTTGTACCTCTGAAAGTATATAATAAAACGAGTTTTATTGAATATCCAGTGAATGCCTGGGTGGATTTTGGCCAAACTTACAGAAATTATTGGGAAAAATATTTAGATCAGGGCAAAATTAGTTACGGCGCGGGGGGGAATTTATGTAAGGCTTTAATATATCAGTATCCAGTTCCATAGCATAGCGAGCTAAGAAAGAATTAAAAGAGCGACCGAAGATATAAGTGACGTCATCACGAGTGGGAAAGACGGAAAATAAAGGGTTTTTGGAAAAAGGAAAACGGGAAAAGGGAATTCGGTAATGTGATAATTACAAACCAAAAGTTAATAAAACTATGAAAGAGAGAGTAAGACGCAAGATGCCCCAAAACAGTGAAAAATGTAAACATTTTCGAACATTTATTATGGTGATAGGCATATGTTTGGAAAAAAGACAGTCACTTGGATTGTGTAGACCAACAATGCAAACTGGGTTACAGACAGAAAGAGTTCGGACGTGAGGATGATCGCACGCGTTTTTATGTTGTGTTAAGTTTTAGAAAATGTTTGCGGAAGTGTCGTGTAAAACGTTATTAAGTTATTTTGGTTGCATAAAAACAATTGTTGAGACTGAGTGTATCGAAAATTTATTTAAATTCATTTAGAAATTCACGAAAAAAATCCGCATAGACAAAATTTACGCAAATTAGGTGTCAGGAAATAGGAGCGTCGCGAAAGATATGTATATCGCGAGATATAGAAATAACATTCAGGGAAGACGCGATTAAGACAAAAAACAATAATTGTGGATGCATTGGCAAACTTTAAACGGAGGAGTGCATCGAGAATCTGGTGGCAGCTGCACGGGGGACTGCGTGCGTAAATAATGCACGTGACAGCTACCAGCGACGGGCGCTGACGGAAGGTGACATCGCTGCAAAAAAGGGAAGTGGCACGAATTGTGCAATAACTGTATTGTTGTTTTTTTGGTTTGTTTACGCTCCATTCAAAAGAAAGAAAAGAAGTTCTGTCGAAGACCAAGTTATGCTATTAGGCTAAGGATAATAAGAAAGGTCACGACAGAATGCGCATTCTGATGGATGGATGAGATTTTTCTTTGTATTGTAATTTCAGTGTCTATGTTTATTTTTTTCTGTGTGTTTATATATTCGTATTATGACCTAATGGTCATGTAACCATTTAGTTTTGTAAAGATGATGCCAATTTGAATCGGGCGCGCAGGAGGGACAGGAGAGTCAGACGAACGGCTCCGGGGAACGACTCGCGCGGGGCGAGAAGAGACGCGGGCACAACGAGAGAAGGAAGGGAGAGTGGAAGATGGCGGGCACGGGTGAGGTGAGGTATATCAATTACGGAAGCGTAATCGGTGAGCATCGGGGAATATAGGCGGGGAGAAGTAGTGACAAGAAAGTGAATAGTAACTAAAGACAGTGGATAGTAATATTAGGTCGAGGGAATTGTGACATAAACATTCGCGAGTGATAAACAATCGAATGAAAATGGAAACACGTGGCGAGCGAGTGCGCGTGGGCCATCAGCCATGGGCAGACCAATAGACGAACGATTTTTAAGAATACGTATGGTCGTAATGATATTGAGCTCGCACAATAATACTGAAAGCGTGTGACCGGACAGCAAGACATGGGAATCGGAGCGGCAACCACATAAACCAGCCAACGGCAACGCGAGGGGCCCCCACGCCACGCGGTGGTGTGAAGGCATTGAACAAAAGCAGCCGTGCTCCTGCGCCAGGAGAGTGGAAAACACAGGATGAGTATCCGGACATAGAATAATTGTAATTCAAGTGAGTTCGGCACACTCGCGTTGGTCAGAGAGTGCATTAATGGGATAGGGTGTATTGATAAATCATTACATAAATATGGGAACGAGGTAGAGGTTATACACATACGATACTCATGATGATTGCAATAATAATCACAGAATTGATGAGTCAGATACTCATGTATTTATCGGTTTCGGAGTACTCCAGTAATGTATTCAAAATTGGTGTTAATTTATGTTAATGTAATATAATATAAGAATGCAGACTCATGCAGGTACTAGTATCAGATTCTCCTTATGTTGAATTCTATTTGATGAATAAATGTGTGATTAAAACCAATAGCAAAATAATGATCAATGAACTATGTGAAGGTAGAGAATGCATTAAAAATCACAGCCAACATCCTTCTCATAAAGGCGCTCCCCCTTAAAAGAAATCCCTTGTCCCTTCATTATTTTAGGAACAGCAGATATTGCTATCAAAATTTAATATGTGGTCACTGCCTCATTTGATGGCGGATTCCTAATTGGAAAATTGAGGTAAGTACAGTCACAGTATGGTTATGTTTCGTAAGTCGGAGGGGCAGATTGGGTTGATGAAAAGGAATATCAGCAAAAAAAAATCCTAAATTAAATGCATGTGCATCCCAATGGCTCATAATTGCCGTGATTCCATGTCTTTTTATTCTGTAGTGGTATGAATGTTGACCCAGGCACGAACGAAACGGACCCTTTCTTTAACTCCGTATGGAGTGAGCGCGCGGACTACGACACGGTAAGAAATAAACAATAGTACGAGCTAGCAGAGGTACGGGCAATCAATAATGTGGCACCCAATTATAATTCAGAGCTAGAGCAGGGCAAGATAGTGCGCGTGACGAGGAAAAGGTTACAATCGTCGTGAGGTTTTGTAAGAGAATATTACAGTGGCGCACTAGCGTGGGCCATCGTGTTTGATTAGAAGTAGTATATTGTTACATTGGCGCCGCGACGTGAGGCGTCGCGGTATCAAAGTAAGGCGGAGAGAGAGAGAGAGAGAGAGAGAGAGAGAGAGAGAGAGAGAGAGAGAGAGAGAGAGATTATATATTACAGTACGCCGAAACGGATCATGTGTAATTATGATTAAAATATATTCCTGGAATCGGTTTTCTGTTAACCACACTAATGGAATAAGTGCTTCTATGACCTCCGAACATTTGCCAATATATATGAAGCCCAGCTTCCCGGAAATCTTGCTTTCGTTATCAGGGATGATCGGATGTTTGGGAAGCAGAAGTAAATAGCCACCACGAGCTCGCTCATGTTTCATGCTGTAGGGTGGGTTTGGAAAATGAGTAATCTTGAGAGTCATAGTTAAGGAAGATGAAATAAATCAATTCCTCCCCTCAAATAATTTCAATGCTAAGCTTTTCCAATCTTCATGTAATATATCCGATTTTTTAAAATCTCGTAAACTCTGTGAAAAAAAATGTAATAATTATACGTTAGAAGTCAGTACTCCTTAGGCATAATTTTCAGTGTTCTGAGATTGTTGAATTGACACAACCACGTAAAATGTTAAATCACATTAATGAATATGTAAACAATTTAATATTTATAGATTTGAGTTATAAAATAATAACTCTAAGAAAATCTATTAAAACAGAATTTTCTAATATCCTCTAAATATAACACGCTAAAGAAAGATGACGTACGTTTTTGTAAGAAATCATTGACACAAAATTCCGTCAGTGTGCAAAACCCGTAATCTGGATAAGAAAATTACTTCCGAGGGAATTTCAAAGAAATTGAAGGCGAAAACCGTTAAACGTCAGAAACCAGCGTTTAACATGTGCATGCCCTTATCAACATGACAGCACAGACATCCCAGAAATTATGTGGAAAGCGTGACTGGCGTTTCACGGAAAAGACGGAATTCTAACGTGAAACTGTTACATAACACACTGCTAAAATTTTTACTACTATTTTAGGTCGCTTTTTAACTACTGGCTCATGTAGTCACTGTGTCACTGTCACTGTGTCATTGTCACTGTCATGGTTTACATTGTGATAACCGTAGGGGGAACATTAGACGTAAGGACAACACGAGTACACACAAACATCAATACCCGAGTTGGGATTCGAACTCGCGATCCTTCGAGCTGAGGTAACTACGGCTATACAACCTTAGCGATCTCGGCTATCCAGGCCGACATTTTGACTTCTTTGTTCTTACTAATTTTATTATAAATACTTGGCCATTTCAATCTCATAGTTTTTAACATTATTACAAAGCTACGAGTGCATGTTTTGTGTCCTATTCTTGGACGAATTTGCGCCCACCATTCCATGCTACACTCTCAACATGTCACGACGACATCTCAGACGCAACAGAATCGCACGAAGCACAAACAGTTCTCGAGAACATCCCTTGAGAAGTCTCAGACGTTGCAACAAAAGTTGCCTCGACGGGGCTGCTCTTCCCCCACCACCCCGTGCAAGTGCAACCAGCGACATGCAAGCGCCACATCTGCGCATGCGCTGGCACCCCGTCTCCTCGCGGCGCGAACACCAACATTTACTCTCCGCGATAATTGTTTTATTACTCGTAGAGGCGCAAGACGGCTGGCATTCGGTGTCTCGTTTGAGGAAGACACATTTCACCCGCGTAAGGTTTTAATGTAAACGCTCCCGGGAGACGAAAGTCACCCCGCGCGAGGCAGACAGCGGACAAACGCCGCGCGACCGCCTCAGTTGGTGTGTTAATGCCGTCATGCAAATGAGGGCGCCGGCGGGGAAGGCGGCGGAGGCTACGAAGACAGCGGGCGTTACGCTGAGGATAGTGGAAGACAGGGTACCGCGAGGACGCCGAGAGGACAGCGAAGGTGACGAGGACTGTGAGGGGGTGGAAGTGGGTGCGGCCAAGTTGTATAGTGGAGTCGGGGTGGCAAGGCCGGTGGTGGCGACGGGGGTGTGGCAGCAGGGGAGAGGTTCTAGTAGGGTTCTGTGGAGGGGTGAGGGTGAGGGTGTTGAGACCTGTGGGAGAAGGGGGGTCGTCGCCAATCGCTGTGATGACGGAGGTGTCAGAAACATTGGAGGCGGCGGAGGCAGTAGAAGTGACGGGGGCGGTGGTGATATCACGGGTGGTGTAGTTGTCGGAGGCGGTGGAGATGTCGGGGACGGTGGACCGGGAGAGATGGCTCAAATGGTTCAGGGCATCAACTGATGTCACAGCAGTCCCACTGGTTCTAGGTTCGCGTCCCGATGGTGGCGGGATGTTCGGCGCTAGTTTGTCAGCTAAGTCGCTGTTTGGACGAGAATTCTAGTGGCTAGATGCTCTGATTGGTATTTTCTCTCATCTACGTGAGACGAATTTCGGAGCACTCATTTGCCCTAACAAACGGGCCACGGATCGCGCACGATCTTTCCTTCCTCTTCCTTGTCAGCGGCAAGGCCTATCCTTACTCCTTACACACACGCTTACACTAACATGCACTACACTACCACATATTCCGGGAGGCCGATCGGGAGCTTAGAACTTATCCCGGCTGGGGCGGTAACCCACTGGTGGGAGAGTCCTGGTTAGGGGGAAACCTCACTAGTCGACAGTAGGTCGGCGCAGGTCCTCGCCATGCAGTGGGGGAAGACCACCGCCACTTCCCGAGCAAAAAACCCGCACTACCCTTAACACCGAAAGCGAGCACTTAGCAATTGATGCATCCAAAATTACTAATCAATTAATTGTGTGGATCTTGCTACCCTCAGTACAACGTCCGCTGGCTTTCGTCTCTTGCCGCTAATGCTCTGAGATATGCTCCTGGCACAAAAGCGACTTTGACAACTGCGGTAGTGGAGGTAGACGCGTTGCAAGATACCAACCTAAAACTACCTTAACTAAATCAATCAGCCTCATTAAAATTTACTTTGACAACTGCGGTAGTGGAGGTAGACGCGTTGCAAGATACCAACCTAAAACTACCTTAACTAAATCAATCAGCCTCATTAAAATTTACTTTGACAACTGCGGTAGTGGAGGTAGACGCGTTGCAAGATACCAACCTAAAACTACCTTAACTAAATCAATCAGCCTCATTAAAATTTACTTTGACAACTGCGGTAGTGGAGGTAGACGCGTTGCAAGATACCAACCTAAAACTACCTTAACTAAATCAATCAGCCTCATTAAAATTTACTTTGACAACTGCGGTAGTGGAGGTAGACGCGTTGCAAGATACCAACCTAAAACTACCTTAACTAAATCAATCAGCCTCATTAAAATTTATTAAATTTATTTTATAAGTGACGTGTACCAGGGAAAACTGAGTTCCCGTCAAGTATTAGAGAGGAAAACAAAATGTTTTAATATTTTCCACTGAAACCACAAATAAACGCCATCCCGTGGCGTAAAATTTAGGCGAACACTCTTCTGGGGGCGTTAGCTACTGTAATAATATATTGTAGGTTCAAGTGAGATACATTTCTCTACTTTCTTCTTCAAATTTCTTTTCAATGTTTTCTTTTAAAACTTTCATATGTCCAAGCAGGAGATTCTGACTTGATATATTTTCGGTTCACTGAAGTAATTTAATTTTTCATTGCGGTAACTTATCATAACTGGAATATTGTTTTATGTATGAAAATTAATTTGGCCAACGATAGCAAATGACCCGAAAGTGAAACAAAGATAATTGGAAAGCAGCCTTTATAATTTTTCGTATGACAACTGAATCACAGCTATTTTCACCTAAGTAAGATTTCTTTGAAATATTTATTACATTTCACATTGAGGATGAATTACCATGTATTTGAAACATTATAGTATCTAAAACTCGATCTAGTGTCTCTATCCCTATAAGATAGGAATACAAATCTCTTTCATGAAGAAACGCCTATCAATTTTGTTTGATGGAAAGCTACTACGCAAAGATAGGTAACGTAATTTAATCTTCATATTTCTGGCTTCGTCGTATAAATTCATATTACAATTTGCTGCCTGCACTGCACTATTTTAGTCATCTTAAATAGGAGCTGACAGAATCCCCGACGGTAACAGTGCAATCATAGCTGATATACTTAATAACTCTGCACGCTTCAGCGTACAGTGCACGCTACAGCGTAGCGTCTAGAATAATTATCAATTACGTATGATCTGATAAGCTATTATCAAATATTAACGACATAAGATCTCCAGAAGGGAAGTTAACTACGTACTCCTATTATCCACTTGCTGAACTGCCACCTATAATACAAGCGTCGATCATAATCAGGCAAAACACTCGTAATTTTTAATATCGTTCAAACATATGATTTTGGTTTCATTGCGTAATTTTATTACGTTCAAGAACCACTATGTGTCATTTCATATGAGCGTAATTCAATTGAGCAAGGTATTTATTAAAAATATGCTTTTAAGAAGCTTCACTATCTGTCTTCTCTAAAAAGAAGCATTACGGCATGCAACAGAAGGCCTCGGAAGTTGATGAGGAAAGTCCCAAGAAAACCGGACAGACTGGTACTTGCAGTTCAGCCTTTCTAAATATAAAGCTCCTTCTCTCTGTAACTTTAAGCATGTCACTACCAGCTCTGGATGCTCGAATACCGTCAGTGTAGCTTACACGAACCGCTTAACATGTTTTCAAGAAACATTTTCTCCGCTGGTTGTCTTCCAAGGTGGAATTTCTGTCTAAACAAATAGGGGCATTTTTATGATAAGAATTTGTCAAAGTATGGGAAAGAACATTTTTGTTTTATAGAAAAACAAAAGTGCGAAGTTTATAATGTCATATTTACACATGATGAACATTATTTCCATGACGTGTGTTGTAATTATTAAATATCAATACACGGAAATATCAATTATATGAAAATATGTTTCCACCGTTAAGTAAGTCAGTTTTGACAAATACTAAAGATTCGTAAGTAAATACCACAGATTACTACAGATAAATATACAGATTCGTAAATAAACCAGATGAATATTTATTTTTTCTGACTATTCTGCGGATTTCGTTGAAAGAAGTTTTGGAAATAAGCATCGTGTCGAAATTTTTTTGGGAAGCGTATGACGTAGAATTTTGTGGTTTTAGTCCCTTTGTGAGAACAGTCGCAATTCTAGAAAAGTGTTGGTTGAAGAGATCCGGAACTTTTTTCAGGATTACTTGTTGCTCTTTCCTTATCCTTCAAAACAACATTCTCTATGAAGTATCGAGATAATATTTTTTATTATATTCCATATTGCTTCAGTTTTGTTACTAGCGTTCCTGATTATATTTTATTATTTTTGCTTGAACTATTACTTTCCTTAAAATTCTTTTGTATTCTCGGAAATAGACTTGGAAACCGGGTGGGACGTTATGATCTTTAAAAATAAAGTAAACTGAACGTTTGTTTTTACACGATGTTCTAATTCCTTGTGTGATCCAAGTATTACATTTCCGTGAAATGTTTTTTTTTCTTTTTAAGAGGAAAGCACGCGCTAACGTGAAATGAAAGCTTTGAGAAAAATTAATTATATTTTTCATTTGTGACAACAGCGATATGAACTGCGTCCGATGATTCCTTTAGCAAGTGGTGCGTAAATAGATTTATGTTAACTTAAGTAAATGATCTGCACATGCGTGTATTATTTATTGCGTCAGTGTTTATGTTATTAGTAATTGTAAGAATTTGTGCATCGTGGTCGCTGTAACCTAGATTATTAGTAATTATTTCGTATCTAGTTGTGTTTTTTTAAAATTGTAATTTGATCTATTGCCTTTTGTGTTGTTCACGCTTCCTTGACATTTCAACAATCTCATTACAATAATGAAAGACATAATTAACTTGAGTTTATGTGGAATATTAACATTTGCATTTTTTCCCCTTTTCTTTACGTAGAGGCAATGAATAAATTAATGTATGTTACTCAAGTGAATGACAAGATACTCCACGCACTTCAACAAGTGAAATTCGTATTTTGTCGCGGAAGCACGTTATAGATAGCCCCCTTCAGCTATCTCCCCTGGAGGGACTGGTCTCTCGCCAAATATTGTAGCACAATGTATTAAAGTGTGTGTGTGTGTGTGTGTGTGTGTGTGTGTGTGTGTGTGTGTGTGTGTGTGTGTGTGTGTGTGTGTGTGTGTGTGAGAGAGAGAGAGAGAGAGAGAGAGAGAGAGAGAGGGAGCAAGGGGAGAGGAGGGGGCAATGACGGCGAAGAAAAGATCGCGCGAGGTCCGTTTGTTAAGATACTGCTCCAGCATTGTTAGATATTGATCGGGTG
Organism: Teleogryllus occipitalis; assembly: GCA_011170035.1. Classification (NCBI taxonomy): domain Eukaryota; kingdom Metazoa; phylum Arthropoda; class Insecta; order Orthoptera; family Gryllidae; genus Teleogryllus; species Teleogryllus occipitalis. The sequence continues at coordinate 3,446 of BLKR01006833.1, read as the reverse complement.
TCACTCGAGAGAAAGTATATTTTATTTTAAAATAAGCCTATCATCATCCCGAGGTATAAATGGTTTCACTCAAGGATATAACCGTTTTAACTCTATTGTACAATCAATAAATTATGGTAATTGTGTAATGTTTTGTATTAAAAATTAAAACAACAAGTGATATTTAAAGTACGTGTTCTCAATGATATACATTCATACGGTGCTGAATCCCTGAAGTGAAAAACCGCTTGTCCAGACAACACAGGGGTGTTCACACAATACAGGGGTGATATAATATTAACACCCAGGTTTGGAAACATTTATAATTGAATAATTCCCTTGCATAACGATTGGTATTATTTTACATGACTTTTTTCATTGTATATTAAAATTGACATGAAAAGTTAATTAAATTATTTACATTTTTTTCTCAGCAAGAAGAAACTATTGAACCAGTATTTCAATATACAAGTATTTAGAATTGTAAACTAATTGTAAATAGCGAAGAGTACTCTTGACTCAGTACACTCACTACAATACGTCGCTGTTGAATTCGCGAGTACGTAGGGAGCGTAAACCACCAGTCCTGTTCGCGAAACGCAAAACGGCACTTACGAAATATGTAAAACAACATACAAAACGTCGACTGACCCTGTTCCAGCCTTGTACTTGTCACTGCTTCCACATCACTTCCTGCCACCGCCTCCCACTTCACCATCCCGTCTCCGCCCTGCGGATTCATCAGGCTTACCCGCCCCCACTCGCCCGACCCTGCCCGCCCGCTCCCGCTTGGCCGCACCCGTTCTCCCGCCCTCGCCCGCCCGCCCTCCCCCGCTCGCTCGCCCTCCCCCGCCCGCCCGCCCCCACTCGCTCTCCCCCGCTCGCCCGCCCTCACCCGCTCGCTCGCCCGCCCGCCCCCGCTCGCCCGCCCGCCCCCGCTCACCCGCCCGCCAACGCTCGCCCGCCCGCCCCCGCTCGCCCGCCCGCCCCCGCTCGCCCGCCCGCCCCCGCTCGCCCGCCCGCCCCCGCTCGCCCGCCCGCCCCCTCGCCCGCCCGCCCCGCTCGCCCGCCCACGCACCCGCTCGCCCGCCCGCCCCCGCTCGCCCGCCCGCCCCCGCTCGCCCGCCCGCCCCGCTCGCCCCGCCCGCCCCCACGCTCGCCCGCCCGCCCCAGCTCGCCCGCCCGCCCCCGCTCGCCGCCCGCCCCCGCTCGCCCAGCGCCCCCGCTCGCCCGCCCGCCCCCGCTCGCCCGCCCGCCCCCGCTCGCCCGCCCGCCCCGCTCGCCCGCCCGCCCCCGCTCGCCCGCCCGCCCCCGCTCGCCCCGCCCGCCCCCGCTCAGCCCGCCCGCCCCAGCTCGCCCGCCCGCCCCCGCTCGCCCGCCCCCGCTTGCCCCCTTCTCCAAGCCGATTTCCAAAACTGAAAACGAAACGAAAGCAATTGCAAATATTATTCGTTTATACGAGTGTAAAGTTTTTTTTCAATGAAATTGACGCAGGTCATTAATAACTTCGTAAGAATGAAAGAGATGAAACAGAACCCACCATGAAATGAAGCGACTGAATAAACGAAGTGAATATGAGAGCAAATTTTAAAATCTCAGACTTTCATTTATTGTGAATACAAAACAATATTCTAAAAATATTTCTGATTTTTCTTTTTCACACATGAAAATCGTAATGTAACATTGTAATGATATATCGATTACGTATCGGAATCTTACAATTCTTAACTGTTCCAGGATAAATACTTTCACATCGTTCACATTACTAAAAGTTTAAAATGTATTAGCAATCAAGTAAATATAAACCCTCCTTACTCAAAGTGATAGTAAGATAATAGTTGTTACAATTTGTTCTTCTTTAATGATCAACGGCACAATGACAAATGATGCCATTTTTATTTATTATGACAAATTTAGGACATGTGTTTGAGAATAACAAGAAAAAAGTAAGGGGCAGTTAAAAGGAACAGTGTTACAGAGGAGAGATACAACTAAGAACGTAAAACCACACACACGGCCTTGTGTACATCTCTACTGAGCAATAGCATTTCATTAAACAGGTGCATCTCGTTTTATCACCAGCGAGAATGACGTCTTTGAATTATACCTACTGTCAGCATCAGATCTCGGGCGGCCCCGCTCTTAATTTAAATCTCCCCCGCGCCGATGAAAAATTCATTCGAAAGTCGTAATGAATTTTCACGCAATATTTCATTCCACTTGTCGCGACCCACGCGGAATACCTTCAGCGCCGCGCAGCCCGACAAAAAACATGTTGCTGATTTTATTTTTGCCCCTTTATTCCATACCCGCATGCTGTTATTACGTCCACGCTCGTAAACCGGGAGTTTGGAGCTATTTATAATTCATTTCGGAGCGCCCGCGTTGTGCCAGGCAGGACAAGAAGGGATGGGGTGTTGGAGAGGTGAGGGAGCGGAGGTTTGCAGCTTTTTTCGCCGGCCACAATAAGAGTTAAAACTTGCATAAGAGTGCGGTCGCGAGCTAGCAGCCTCACTTCCTGCCATCCAACCCCGTCCCCACACACCCCGCCCTCTGCCATGCGGCCGACCCGGTGCCGGCCATTCCGCGGCCTCCGGGGAACAATTTAATTCATTCGCGAAGCTCGCCGTGACGTCACCGGTCGCTTCGCCGCTTCGCCGCGGCGCGCGCTGTGTGGCACTTCCTGGGGCTATCCACGCTGCTGTTTCATTCATTGGCTTGTTTCTAAAGATACGCCCTGTAAAATTTCGCTTCTACGTTTTACCTGTATCTTGGTACAAGCGAAATTTTGTAACAAATGCTTAAACGACACAGTTCGATGCTTGCTTATGTATATGGGTCAATCAGATGAAAACTGCTTACTACTTTCTCAAATAAGTAGCATGGAAGGCGTTTAACAGACAATATTGCATTTTTTTTTCCAAACACCTCTTTGTGCAGCTGTGAACAACACTAAACACCTAACTCGAATGCAATATTTTATGCAAAATGTATTTAACATAATCTATGTGCCAAATTGAAAGCCCTGGAAATTTGAATCGTGAATGTTGATTTGTGTGGGTGCTTTACCCAAAGATCATAGGAAATCTTCAAAAAGTTCTTAAAGAAACCCTTTGCTGTAAATGTTATGAATTGTCAATTTCGAAGCGCACTTTAATATATTTATTGAATTACTAAATTTTGAATCCGCCTCCAGAATCTAATATTCAATCTACATATGACTTGTGTATAAATATCATCAACGCCAAGCAAACCTAAATTTTGAATATCTGTATTATCGTTAAGCATTCTCTCAAATATCGTACCATATTTCAGAGTAACATAAAGAAGTCCAATAATAAATCACACAATGCTCGTTCCGGGTAAATCATCGCACGTTTCTGCCTTTAAAGTTCAATTGAATCCCCAGTGACGAGAGCGCTGCCGGAGGCAGTACGTGAAATCGTGTTGATTCGAAAGTAGGGACC
>BLKR01006832.1:0-49197 GCA_011170035.1 Teleogryllus occipitalis | reverse complement strand
CGTCCGCCCTCCGTCCGCCCTCCGTCCGCCCTCCGTCCGCCCTCCGTCCGCCCTCCGTCCGCCCTCCGTCCGCCCTCCGTCCGCCCTCCGTCCCCCCTCCGTTCGCCCTTCTTCAAGCCTCCTTCAGACCTCCTTCAATCCGCCTTATTCAAGCCTCAGTTCGCCCTCAAGCCACCCTCAATCCACTTTTCACCACCGCCCACAGGCCGCCGCCGCCACAGTCCACTGCCTTTCTTCACCCACCCTTTTTCGCCTCTACCATCCTCCTCCGCTCTCTCACTCTGCCCCCCGTCCGCCTTCGTCGACTCCTCCACTTCCGCCATCCCAGGCGCCCACCGCTCTCCGCCACCCCCGCGACGCTCCACCCGACGCCCACCTCCCGAGGCCACTTCGCTGCTCCGCCGCGCCTTTTTGTGGGAAGTTTTCTTCGTGTTTATGGACGAGGGCGGAGACGTCGCGACGCCTTGGCGCCTGACTCGCGCGCTGTGACGGAAAGACATCGGTGGCGGCTGGGGGTGGGCTGCAAGAAGCGGCTGCTGCAATGTGTTTGGAAGCGGCCGTGAGCCCTGGAGAATCGGATGAGGCAACTGCGGATTATGGGGATGATGAGAGGCGGGCCGTTCCTATTGTTAAATCGACGAGTGTGGCTGGGATCCTAAACTACGCGTGAAGAATGTCGAAGTGCGAAAAATTCAGTGCCTTGTACTTTCTGCATTCAAGGTATTTAACGGGCATCGATGAACCCATGAACATCTTACATGGCCGGGGGAGAAAGGTAGAAGAATTGCCACACGAATCTTTAGCGAATGATTAGTTGAGGCCGACTGTAACAACTTCGATGTACTGGGAGGAGGTGGGGGCAAATGGTAAGTTGCGTTGTGGTAAATGGCCATTCAAATCATACAGCGCCGTTCCAATCAGCCAACGTCTTAGCAATTCTCCGAGATATTGTCTCATTTAGATATTATATTTGCTCAGCCACAAAAGGATGCAAAACTAACGGTTTTTAATCAAGAAAAAGGGAGTGAAAATAGTTATTATTATTATTATTATTATTATTATTAATATTATTATTATTATTATTATTTATTATTATTATTATTATTATTATTATTATTATTATATTCATTTCATTACAATTATGTGACTGCCATGTACATTGTTTATTTATACCCACTTACACAAAGTCTAGCTTGTTTATATAAATGCATACATACATACATAGTATCCACCTATAGTCTTACTAAATAGTTGAATAAGTTGGCAATGAAGGCTAATTTGGGTAAAAATATATCTTCCTTTTTCAGAACCAGTCATTACAAACAAGTGGAGATTCTTAGATGATTCCCCGCAATTCGGTATTTACAATAAATTAAAAAATTATTGAATGTATGACTGAGAACAATCAAAATTCGTCACATCAGTATGAATGAATCGAATTTACACACACATTAATGCGATCTTTCTCGTAAGTAATCACATGACACAAGATGAAGGGGTACCAAAATTCCGAGTTACAATCTGCAAGACTCGTAAGATTAGAAGAATTGACATAAATCCTTGTTGTACACGTACCTGAGTGAGAGACCCAGCGCAAAGCTACGTGAACAGGATTCGGTGGTATAACGAAGGATTCAAATGATTGGAAACTTGCTGTAGTTCTGCCTATTTTTAAAAAGGGAGACCGAACAATATGTGACAACTACAGAGGTATAAGTCTCTTAAACGTTGCGTATAAGGTATACTAAAAAATTGTGACCTCTAGATTAAGGAAATTGCAGAAACAATGCTGATGGAAGAGCAAAGTGGCTTTCGCCAAGGAAGGTCTTGCATAGACAATATATTTGTCTTAAACAAATTCTAGAGAAACACAGAGAATATAACAAAGAAACCCACATCTTGTTTGTAGATTACAAGAAAGCTTTTGACACTGTAGCCAGGCATACCCTCTTTGAAGTACTAAGAAAAAAAGGAATCCCTGAACATCTGATTCTTGTAATTGAAAGTATGTATAATGAATCCGAAATATGTATTACTTGGAAACCAGATCGAAAAGCGAAAGTGGACCAAGGCTTACGACAAGGATGCAGTCTTTCGCCGATTCTGTTTGATATCTACATAGACGAAGCTCTTCGCGAGTGGAAGACCAGATTAAAATTTTATAGTTTAGACTTAACGAGAACAAAATTATGGACAATACTTTTTGCAGATGACCAAGCAATAATAGCAGAAGGTGAAGATATATTACAAAAAGCAACTCATGAACTGCAGCGGATAATGTCAGAATATAATCTGGAAATATCGGACACCAAAACGAAAGTGATGGCATTCCAAGGACGATACCCGGTACGCTAAAAAATTGTAGTAAATAATAAAACTGTAGAACAGATACAGCACTTCACATTCCTGGGAGCAGACATATCATTTTATGGCGAAATCGACATAAATAAGAAAATAGAACGATTCAATCAAATGAATGGTACCATAAGAAGAACACTCAGTTCAAAAGCGAGAAGAGACACTCTCATCAAATTTTATAAAGTTATGTCAATACCAACTTGCTTATATGGGAGTGAAGTGTGGACAATGACAAAAAAAGATATCTCAAGACTGCAAGCAGCAGAAATGAGATTTCTTAGAGCGGTAGCGGGATATAGTCTCCTAGATAGACAAAGGAACACAAAAATACGAAATGAGCTAAATGTAGAATGTCTCATAGAGAAAGTCACTAACTACAGACTCTCTTGGCAAGAACATCTGTTGCGAATGAACAACGACCGCATTCCTAAACAAATGGCAAATTATCAACCAAGAGGAAAGAGAAACATAGGACGTCCAAGAATGCGTTGGAAGGACCAGTACTAAGCGGCGTAACAGGCATCATGCCTAAATACTTGAAGATAAGAAGAAGAAGAAACGGAGGATTCCTTCGGAGGGGAAGTAAAGCCGGCTGTCCCATGGAGTAGATTTACTGCATGTAAAAGATCCTCAAGCCTAAAAGAAGCCTCTAGGCAAAATTGAGATCCGCCTGTTTCGTCGCCCAAGATAATACCTCCTCTCTCCGCTAGGTGGTGAAAGGAGCGTAGCGAAATTTGCGTGGTTAGACGGAAGAGCGGGCCTGATGGCCCGAGTCTCGCCACGTAAAATAAGGCATTAAGTAAGTAAAGTAAGTAAGAGGGACCGGATCCATTCAGAGGCGGCGTGCGCGCGAGGCGAGGGGAAGGAGCAGCTGATGGTGCGGGGGAGGGGGCGAGGGGCACGCGTCACGCGTGGCGACGCGCGAGCCCTTGGCGGCGCACGCGCCATTAGTGCCTGTCCTTCGCCGGTACACAGCGCCTCCAAGTCCCCGTCGCAAGGGATTGCTTCAAACGGCTGTCGCGAGTGAAGTTAGATGACCAGGGGAGAGGATGCAGTAAAGGACTCGTGTTTGGGGAACGATCGTGTTTCTGACTAAGTAAACATGTTATTTGTGTTTCGTGACGTATGGATTTTTTGGGAGGGTCACAGAGGCTCTTAGTAAGAAGATTCAGTTCATGATAATAATAGAAACAACAACAATAATAATAATAATAATAATAATAATAATAATAATAATAATAATAATAATAATAATAATAATAATAATAATAATAATAATAATAGATCAAGAAACGTCGTTCAATTGGTGAAAACTCGGCCAACTTATAGGAGAAACAGAGAGCCTCATAATTGCAGCACTGCACCCAGCCATCAAAACCAAATACTACACATCCTTAAAGAAAATACTGACAGTAAATGTATACTATATCAGGAGCGTGAAGAAACAATAGACCACACAGTTGCAGGATGCCCGAAGTTTGCTAAACATGAATACATATTACGACATGATAGAGTGTGACAATCACTTCATTACAATATACGCAAATCACTTGTCATCCACGTAGCAGATAAATGGTACAAGCTCGATCCAAAACCTACCATGGCAACTGAAAATACCACAACCCTTTAGAATCAACAAGTAATAACCGACAGGGAAATGAAAGCAAACAAACCTGACATAGTGATGCGTAATGAGCACAACAATATCTGTAGGATAATAGACAAAGCAATACCAAAAGATGCCATTGCAGTAAAGAAAGAAGCAGAAATAATGATGAAATACACAGATGTCAATAGTAATAAGAACTCTAGAAACTCTCACAAAGCAACTGGATCAAAATTTAAACAAATTACCTTGGGAAACATCATTAACAGAAGTTCAGACGGTAGGCACAGCCCATATTCCCTTGTTGGGCACAGCCCATATTCCCAGAAAGGCACAATAAGAAGAAAGGTGGAGTAGCCTTAAGAATGTGGTACATTCTCGGCTGAGAAAGAGACCAGCTTTGTCAGCTGTGAAGGAATTAAAATAATAATAATAATAATAATAATAATAATAATAATAATAATAATAATAATAATAATAATAATAATAATAATAATAATGTGCATAAAGATGAGTAATACTGTAAAATGAGAGGCACATCAGTGGCAGAATCCGAGAAGGTTTGTGTTAAACATGAACTAACCGCTACAAATGGAACTAATGATGCTAAAACAGTACGTACTTTCTTGCCTGTACTTTCATGCAAAATTACGCGAAAAGTACTCAAGTTTTCGAAAAATTCTACATGGCCTTATTTCAAAATTTATCTTTAACGAACAGATTTCATTAGGGAAAATATCTCTATCATAATTGTAATTATAGGAAGACTCCGAAAAGATATTGAATTTTTGACAAAATAAAGTTTTCAACAAGCATGAGAACTGCACCATTGTCTTAAACGTCATTCATTATCTGAAACCAAAATTTTATAAAAAACGATGGAACATTTTTTTTAAATGTCCCAGGGGCATTATGTAAATTACCCCCCCCCATATCAAAACATCGGTTTCGAATTCAAGAGACCGCGATATCAACCAGATCGACTGCGGATTATCATTTTTCGGAGAAAATCGGCTGAACGGTTTAACCGTTAGCGTTGTTCACAAACAGAAGGAAAGACAGCCGGCAGACGGGTGGACAGATGGACAGATAGACGTTTCGCCGTCATTCGATTTTTCGGTATCAATGACACATAAAACATGGATTTTGGCTACACCACTTTTTAGATACCCATTGTAACCGCCCATATGTCGGTTCCATAGATTTTTGAGAGGCACCCGAGAACGATACTAACGAACCCAATACTATTATAGAAATATCGATTTTGAAAACATTGATTTCTTCAAAAACATCGGGACGTTTTGGGGCGATGAGCCATTAACCCATATCGATATTTTGTTGTTGATGTCGCAGTGGCGTGAGTGGGATTCGCGCCGCCGCTCCGCTCGTGGCCCGCGTGGTCCGGTCGGTCGGCGGAGTCGGGACGTAATGGCTCCTTCACGTCCAGTTACCGCGCTCACCGCTCATCAGGCCGCGACGCGCATTTCCTTGCATAATTACAGGGATTCGCCGAAGGAGTAATACCGCGCTGAGTCATTACGTGCTAACGTTTCATCCCGCGCCATCAATCGGTAGAAATACCATGGCTCTGAAGCCCCGCGCCCGTCGTACTTGGAAACCTGCGCGTACAGTCTGACAAGATGAGAATGAATCGCGGTGGTTGTGCGAAAGGTCAGTTGAGTGGGGTACCTCTTGTCGCGACTCGCGTATTCTCCTCTGGAATGAGAGATGAAACAGCGTATTCTGTGTCCGTTTAGAAAAATAATTATCGTAAACAAATCTTAGAGAGTATCATTGAAGTCCGTTGTCAAGCCACCAGCAGTCTCCACTGTCTGCTGACTGGAGATTTACCAGACAGGTGCGATTACATGTGCTAATAGAGTTCTAATTAACCCTCCTAATACCGCAGATTTTTGGTTACACTGAGTACCACTGGGGTCACTAGAGACCCCAGTCCTTTTCGATGACGAAATACAAAATAGTTGTACATGTTTACACTTTTTGACATTTTCTGTGATTCTGTAACATTTATACTCTGTCAAACAGTAATTGAAAACATAAAATTTGCATAAACAATTTATTTAAAAAATTAATACAATAATAGGTACATTGAAAAGACATATTGTTTCTGAACTTTACAGTAATAATCAGACATAGTGATTCTAATTATTTAGTGCACTTTTGGCATATGATCGAAGAATGATTTTTGCAAACTGATACTTCACATTTGATACACTTGTCTGCATATTTCCGATCTAATGATCTTTCGCAAAATGGGCAGCGACCACGCTTTTTGTTTTGTACTGTTTTTGTTGTTGGTGGTCCGACTGGTATGCACAATTTTTTGGAGTCACGACCAATTAGCTGTTTTCCCAATTCTATTAAGAATTCTCTTCTCTTGTAATTGGTCTTTTCTCTCCAGTTTGGAGTAAGGTGCAACCAAATAATGAACGCATTCAATGCACTAATGTCAATAACATTATAGAAGAGAATCATTGGCCATCTTCTGCTCATTCTTTTAGTTGTGTATGTTCTCACTAATTTGTCCATTGTGTCTACTCCTGACTTGGTTTTATTGTATTCAATTATTATTAATGGTTTTGATTCCTGATTGTTGGTTACTTCTTTCGTAGAATGCATGGTACTAAGAAGTGTCACAACCTTTCCTTTACTGGGGCAATAAGACACAATCGAAGCTTGTTCTTGGAATCCGAACAAAGATGAAAATTTTTTTCGGCCCCGTGCATTAGTGAAAACCTCTGGCAATTCCACTCTATTTTTTCTTATAGTTCCTAGCAGTGTAAGGTCTATTTTTTGAAGGTCTGTTGCTAGGTTTAGGCTAGTGAAGAAGTTGTCAGTTGTTATGTTCCGGCCACTTTTCAAAATCTTTGACCATATCTAAAACAACCCTCCTTCCTTGATTTACTTCACGAGGTTGGTTTGCCTGACGACCTGTATAAACTTGAACGTTCAGAGCATAACTAGTGATACACATGCAGCCCATAACTTCAAGCCATATTTTCCCGGTTTTGACGGCAAATATTGCCGAAAAGGGCATCTGCCACGAAAGCTCACAAGTTGTTCATCAACTGTGATGTTGCTGTGTGGTACGTATGCATCTTGAAGCGTGTTTGTCCACATTTCAAATATATTTCTAATAGGAGCCAACTTATCTGGGACTCGATTACGACGTCTGTGTTCTGCATCATCAAATCGAATGCACCTTGAAATTTGTGTGAAGCGATTTCTAGCCATTGCTTCATTGAATATAGGCCTACCGTCTTCCTTGTTCCACAGGTGCGTTATTGCTTCATTGTGGGCTTTGTATGCACCAGCTAATATCAAGACGCCTACAAAGCACTTAAATTCAGTCGAATCCATGTGTCCATTTTGAACCATACACAACATTTCCTTCTTTGTTGGTCCATTTCAAAATTTCATCAATTATACTTTGTTTCAAAAATAAGTTGAAGGCTGACTCAACTGTATCCACATTTTACTTTGCGTATCTTGTTGGACCTGGATTTTCTCTTATGATATTGCACCTTTGTGCTCTTCCACGTGATTCTCTTTGCACATCCTTATGCCATATTTCTGTCTTATTTTTAGATCTGTAAATGACACACATAACCTCAATAATTTGTCACAAAACACTGGAATAAAAGCATACAATTTGTAATGTGATATAATTCTTACCTGTAAAAGCCGGAATCTAATATTCTTTCTAAATCTTCCTCTCCGCTTTGGTCACTATCATCTGATTCCATCTCATTCTCTTCAATTTCATCTGTTTCTCTTCAATTTCATCTCCATCACTGTCTGATTTATCTGAATGTACGTCGTGCAGCTCGCCAACGGTATCTTCTGAAGAACCAGCTTATTCAAGTAAAATGCGACGAATCTCATCATCAGAAAGTTGCTCCATATCAGAAATTGTAATATGAAAACAATGTTACACGATTATCATAACCAAAACCACAGACAATTTCAATTCATACCAACATACGGGTTTTATAAAAGTATTGCCAACATTTACTACAGCAAAAAGGACATTTTCCATCGCCTTTACAAGAATTAGATGCTGGGGTCATATAAGACCCCGTTGGTACTCAGTGTTACAAGTATAAATAATAAAGAACATAGCAACAATGTAAAACATTTGCATACCTAACGAGAAAGTAGGAAATAAATCAGGAAAAGTCAATTTTTTCAGATTTTTTAAAGTAATGGAAATTGGAAAAAGTATTAGATAAACATGTTGTGGGGTCTCCAGAGACCCCATGGTATTAGGAGGGTTAAGATTCATAACCTAGGAAGCATAATATTGTAAGTTAAGTACTAGAAATAATTTCTACATCGCTGATAGATGACCGAAGTCTCTCCCGATTACTAACTACGTACAGGTACTTCACTATTCCACTAAAATTATGTGTGTGGATGCTAACTTATTTCAAACTACATCTCTTCAACAAATTATAATTATTATCAGATCGGAAGATATATGTAAATGAACGTTATTATTTTAAACTAAAGTGCAAGTATAGGTACTTTTACGAATATACTCCACTAAGCAAATTCTGCAAAAAACGTGAAGAGAGTGCGTCGCTGTCTTGAAAGACAATCCGTGATCTCTAAGTCACGTGCCATCGTTTTCATCTCCTACTTTCATCTTAATTCCTACATCATCAACTATCGTAGTCTTAAAATCATGGCATTTAAGAGTACCAGGATGTCTTCATCCTAGTACATGGTATCTTCATTAAAATCCTGGTAAAAATATCAGGATCTTGGAATGACTGGCAACACTATCTCGCCTAAGCTAGGGGTTGTCTACAACACAATCATCGTAATCATCATCATCTGCACCACCATCATTATTATGAATCAGGCGAAGAGACATTTCACCAATAGTTTAAAAGGGGAGAGATACATGACGGAGGCAAGAGTAGGAGCAGAAGGTGCACAACATGTTACCTAGATGCTGGCCCCTTCGCCACCTGCTCCCTCCTAATAAATGGATGCTATTCGTAAATCAAAATAATATTTGAATATGTCAGGAGTTGGAAACTATGACCGACGACAATACTTATTTCCCACCAATTCAATACATACATTTGAATGTCAAAGAATTTGAGAACAGACCACGCACAATTACGGATGAAAGAAGGCGTTACCGAAAGGGAATGTACTGCAGTATTCGTGTTGTGTCTTATATCTCAAGGAATGTGAGCGACCGGGTGTCGGTAAAGTGATTCAGAGATTGTCTGTGATTTTCATGATGATAATTTAGAATATTAAGGAGAACGTGTCTTTTCACATCGTATTCGTGGGGTGAAAAGCAGGTCTTTCACGATATTCCCATCCCCCACTCTCTTGTCGAGAGGTTGGCATTGCAATCGCGTGTTCCATTGGTTTGCCTCTGGTGCTTTTTCCAGAAAAAGTTTCTGATAACTGATAAGTCTCTACATGAAGTTCTCAAGAAGAAATTTTAACTTCAACAAAAGTAACCTACACGAGGAAAATACATTAGACAAAGTGAAGTACATTAGGGCCCATTTCAATACATCACAGATAATACTTTTTTTAAATTTATTTCTATCTGCTCGACCAGATGGTCCTACAGAGTTGTGAATACACATAAACATATAATTCTTGGAAAACTTCCTAAGTTGATTGTCTTATTGAGGTGTTAAACCACAAAGAAAGACATAAATTTTATGTTTTATGGTGAGGTGAGAAAGGAAGATAGTTTGAATTTGATATTGTTAAGGTTTGGAGAGGGTGTTAATTAAAATATTATGAGAGGACATGTGGGGAGATTTGAATCAGGGGGGTCTGAAAATATCTTTGGGAAAACGAGATTTTATTCTGTTCGGAGTATTGGCTTGTTGACCAAGGTGAAAAAAGGAAGTGCTTGGGCAAGATGGAAGAAGTGTATAAAATTTAGAGGATAAGCTTATTAAATAGTCTGAGATGTAAGGCATTTGAAGTTCACGATGAATTTGACTGTTAGGAATGAACCAGGGTGCGTTAAGAAGTCTGCGAAGGCATTTATTTTGAAAAACTTGAATTTTGTTAGTATTGCTAGGAGCAGTGTTTAACCAGGCAGGGCATGCATATGTTAGTGTGGGTCTTATAATACTTTTATATAGTAGTAATTTGGTTTCAAGTTTTAGTGAAGATGTCGGATTCATGAGTGGATACAATTTAGAAGCTTTTGCTGTAGCTTTTTGTATGTTAGATTTGATGTGATCTTTCCAGGTTAGTCGTCTATCAATTAATATTCCTAGGTATTTGGCAGGGGTAGAGTTGTTTAGCCAGGATAGTTGAGTGTTATTGATAGTCAATGGAGGTGGATTTGTTGGTTTTCTGAGAGTAAAGATTTTTGCTTGAGTTTTTGCAGGATTGATTTTTAATCGCCATTTATAAAACCAAGTATTTAAACTATGAAGAAATGATTGGATTTGATCAGACGCTAAAAGTATGTCTTCGTGAGAAGAATAGACTACCGTATCATCTGCAAATAGGGATATGTTGGCATCAGGCATAGTAGGATGGTCTGAGGTGTAGATGTTGAATAATGTGGGAGCAAGAACTGAGCCTTGAGGAACGCCTGCAAGTATATTATGAGTATTTGAAAAGGTCTGATTGACTTTAACTTGGAAAGTTCGGTTTCTTAAATAGCTGGAGATGATTTTATAGAGGAATTCTGGAGTACCTGATTGCTGAAGTTTGAATAGAAGTCCATTGTGCCATATGCTGTCAAAGGCTTTAGTAATGTCAAGGAAGGCTGCAATTGTATGTTTTTTTGTGTGAAAACTATTTGCTATGTGTTCTATAAGTCTGAGTAGTGGGTGGGTTGTTGAGTGATTGGGTTTGAAGCCGAATTGGGTTTTGGGTATGGTATTGCTGGCATTAAGAAAGTTAATAAGGCGGTTTAATATAAGTTTTTCAAAGATTTTTGCTAGAGAGGGGAGTAAGCTGATAGGTCTATAATTGGTGGGATCGTTAGGATTGGTTTTAGGTTTAATAATGGGAAGTATAACTGCATGTTTCCACATTTGTGGAAAGTATCCAAGGCGAAGTCCGGCATTGAAAATAGATGTTAAAGCTGCAATACAACGCTTTGGTAGCTGCTTGAGGGTTACATTGGTGATGTTGTCATAGCCAGGTGATTTTTTGTTTTTCAGCTTTTGTATTATATTGAACGTTTCTATTGGCGAGATGAATTTAATGGGATGTGGAACAGTGATATGGGGATGATTCAAATGATGTTCTATTTGTGTGTTAAAGTTTTGGTATATTATTGGATTGGGCTTAAAAGTGGAAACTAGGTGGCTTGCTATGGTTTCTGCCTTGTGGTGCTCAGAGTATATTACTTGATTATTTGAAAGAAGAGGGGGAACACTTGTTTTTTCCTTCATGAAGTATTTGACTGTTTGCCAGAGTCGTCTGGTGTTTGGATGAAGTTGTTGCAAGTGTTTCTGGTAGTTATTATGTTTGTGATTAGTGATCATGTTTTTGATGTGCTTGGTGAGTTGATTAATTAGTGTTTTGTCTTGATCGTTTCTATTTGTGATCCAACGGCGTCGGATAGCACGTTTCCTTCTGATGGCCTTTAGGATATGGTTTGGAAGAGGGTCTATGTTGTGTTCTAATGATGTAATGTATGGAGTGGTGGAATATAAATGAGCCTGTGTGATTGTCTGAGTTATATCTGAGACCGCATTATTTAGATCTGTGCTATTTGATATATGTGTTGGAAAATTTAAATTTGTGTTTATTAGTTCTTTAAAGTATTTCCAATTGGTTTTACCTTTAATTATTTTATTTTGTTGTGATATGTTGTCTTCTTGTGTGTCAATAGTTATTTTAACTGGAAGATGGTCTGAGTCTAGTTCTGGTACTACTGTTTGGTGTATTGTTTGATAATAATTTTTAGTCAATATTAAATCTAATATATCTGGTGTTAGGTTAGTGTTGTTAGAATAAAATGTGGGGGTAGTTGGGGAGTGTATATAAATATTATTGTTAAGGCTAAATCTGAGGAGTGTTTTGCCATGATAATTTGAGGTATTACAACCCCAAGCTTGATTTTTACAGTTTAGATCACCTATCAATAAAGTGGGGGCATTACTTGAAAATATCTGATAAAGTTCATTGATTGGAAATTTTTGATTTGGAGGTCTGTATACTGCTATGATTATTATTGGATGTGTTGGAGTAGAAATTTTTATTGCTACTGTTTCAAGATTAATAGTAGATGGTGAGTTTATTTGAGAGTGTTTAAATTTAGTTTGAATTGCAATTGCTGTTCCTCCTGAAGCTGTAAGTCTGGATCTGTCACTTCTGTAGATGTTATAACCATATAATTTAAATTTTTCGCCAGGTACAAGGTGAGTTTCCGTTATACAGGCTATGTGTATATTATGTCTGTTTAGAAAATGAAAGAATAAAGTTTCTTGTTTCTTTATGCCATTCGCGTTGAAATTTAGTAGGGTTAAAGGATGTTGATTAGCCATTTTTAGGGTGGAAGCATGTTATGGAGACAACTTTAATAAAAATGTTACATGAATGCGAGTGGATTGCTTTGATGAAGACTTTTTGTAGAATTTTAAGCTTATTGTAAAGATAAAATGTTAAGACAGTCTTTGTCAACTTAGGAAGTTTGTACAAAAATAAAGATATGGTTCTACTTATAACTAAACAATACAAGAATTTCTTATGTTTTGTTAAAATTAGTTGGAACAGTATAATAAGTACATGGTGGAATGGTAAGCTCTTAATGTTTGAATTACTGGCCATATTGACTTGAAGATAGAACAAGAGATTGTAAATGTGGCATAAGAGATGTGAGAACTTGGGTTACCACCTGTGTTATAATATTTGTGATAAGAATTTCAATATTAGTAGTACTATTGTTATTATTATTGATTATATTGTTGTTTCTGGACCACTGATTTGATGTGGGATTTGCTGCACTGAAGTTGGGAATGTTGGGCCTGCTTGGTAGTGATGGGAAGTGATTATTATTTAATTGGATGTTGTTACTACTTGTGGGAGATGAATGTGTGGGGGGAGAGTGATGATGAGAGAGGTTTTGAGACTGAGGTGTTTTATTAGAATTATGAAAATTGCGGGAGGAAGTTTTGGTTAGTTTAGCAGATAATTCTTTATATATTGGACATCCTTTATAGTTAGATGTGTGGTGTTGTAAACAGTTAACACAGGTGGGCAGTGTTCCTTGTTTAGGGAGTTTGCATTCAGAGTAATGGTGTTTTCCTAAACATCTCACACATCTTGGACTTAGCCCACAGTTAGCTTGTGTGTGGCCATAATTTTGACACTTTTTACATTGTATGGGTCCTATGGTATTATTTCTTATGTTTACTCTGATTTTGCAATAGAATAAGTCTTTGAGGTTTAAGATTGTTCTACCTATTTCATCATCTATTAAGTCTATTGCTACTATGGGCATGGGAGTCTTATCTTTTCTATATAATCTTGAGCATTTTTTAACAGGGTAATTTTTAAAGATCAGTTCCTCACTAATGTCTTTTTCTGATAAATTGATTGGCACATCTTTAATAATTACTGACAACATTTTAATAGTCGGATCTCTGTACGTGTGATACTGGATGTTTTCACTGTCGCAAAATTGTCTAAAGTTGCGGAAGTCACTAATATCATGGAACATGATTTTAATATTGTTATTTTCAGTTTTGGTATTGAAAGTACCATTTGTCACACTTTTTATGTCGTTGATTAGACGACTGTAATTGTCGACATTGTGAACTATTATGGGTGGAATTTTAGTGGTTGATGGTTGATTTACACTACAGCTAGGGTTTGCACTATTAGTTTGTTCTTCGTGCGATAGTATTTCGTAACGATTATTAGTTGGCACATTATAATGTGGGGTTTCACTGTCACTATGGTGTCTTTTACGCTTTCTGGGATCATCGACGTTTTTGGGTGGATTGGCACTAGTACTTACATTATTTGTTGAGGTTTCATTCGGTTGCTGACCGTTGTAAGCAGCAGGAGTTGCTGGTTGAGTTGCAGGTTGTTGTCGTTGGAGTT
Organism: Teleogryllus occipitalis; assembly: GCA_011170035.1. Lineage (NCBI taxonomy): Eukaryota > Metazoa > Arthropoda > Insecta > Orthoptera > Gryllidae > Teleogryllus > Teleogryllus occipitalis. The sequence goes on along the minus strand of BLKR01006832.1, from coordinate 35,150 downwards.
GCAGAGGAGACATTACTGCATTTGTAGTTTGTTGCAATTGTTGATATTGGAGTATGAGTTGTTGATGCTGTTGTTGTAATTGTAGATATAGTTGTTGTTGGTGATGTAGCTGTTGGTCGTTTGTAGAGCTGGAGTTATTAGGTTCATTGTTGCTTACATCTTTGGTTGCAGGTTGTGGAAGTTGTTGCGATGGCTGAGAAGGCGGGGGTAAGGGCGTAAACCCATTTTGTTGCTGTTGTGGTAATTGCTGTTGCAGAAGGTATTGTTGCTGCATTTGCTGGAGCTGGATGCGTTCTTCAACATCCATATCGCGTGAAATTGTTTCATGGAGGGCTTGCGATACCAGAGAGCCGGTTTCTGTTAAGTTCACTTCGTGAGCACGGGCATTTTCCATCACAAAAGATGGATCGCTTTCACACAATCGACGCAAATTACACTAAACAGTACACAGAAATGTTCACACTTACAGTTAAATAATTGGCCATTATATGCTGCAATGCAGCATTTTTGGCCGTGGGCCGCCCAGAACTTGTGGGGCTTATCACTGTGCGCGTTCGAGGTTATTACTGATAAGCTGGAACTATAGCACAGACTGCAACTACTAAACGCGATAAGAAGTGCGGAGCGCTCGGAGAGGTGTTGCCTCTACGAGAGCTGGGCTCGAACTCCCCACAGATAATACTTGATTCCATTATATAATGGAATCAGGCATTGAAGGAGTACAGAGAAAATGCTAATAAGGATCGTCTATAGCTACATAACAATTTCCACGGCAGCCCTGCAAGTCATAGCGGCAGTAATCCCTATAGACTTACAAATTAAGGACCGAAAAAATACACGAAAGGAAAGCGGACAATGACACGCAGCTGAAGAAAAATTTTAGAGAAGAGATCTGCCAAGAATGGCATACGAGATGGGACGAGAATACAACAGTGGCACAGTGGAGCAAAGCAATATTATTCCGAATATGACACAGTGACTCCACTGCAAACACAGAACAGACTTCTTCCTGACACATAATCATCAAATAAGAACTTCAATAGTAATTGTATTTTTCCAAATATTTGCATTCGCTTATAAATACAATTGAAAACACTGTCTTTCGTATTCCATGATTTTCAAAAATATAAAGAGATCACATATAATGATCTTCTGAAATAATACAACAATCAAAATTAAAATAAATAAATAAAGGGGCAACTGTATTTACTGGTATATATTTTACTTTCGAAAATTCAAAATATAGTGCAAGCTCTCCATAAAGAATTTCGTTATAACGAAAAACTCCCAATATCATGTACATTTGCATTTGATTGGTTTTATTTATAACCCAAACATACACCAACCATTTAACAAAAACTCTCTGAAACAAAGTAATGTGCACGGTCTCTTCAATTTCTTTATTTAGCTTTTTCCAGAAGAGTTCGCTATTGCAGTACCTTCTTTAACTTGCTGGACTGTACCAGAAACTGCACGAATAAATTCTTCCGAGAGTGATTAACTAGACCTTTAATCAAGGGCTCTATCTAGTGATTACGAACTCTGATGGCCAGGTGACGTCACAGTGCCCGGCCTCTAACAGGCAGTTACTTCGACTTGCTCGTCGGGACGTCCTCTTCATTTCAAGGCTTGTCCCTTCATTAGCCTTTGGATCATGTATTCGTTTGCCCCTTTGAGGGACTGTGATTCTTTTAAAAGATGTTATTGCTTGAAAAATAATAGGTCATGGATGAGTAACCTTGGTTATTATTTTAATGTTATGTTTCTTAATAGGTAACCTCTGTTAATAAGTTTAAATAATCAATACGAAAACCCACTTACGACGTAATTATAATTGGTATTGACTTCTCCCTCTCCCAAGAAATGAAATTATGTGTAGTTTCGTGGGGTTCCTGTGAAATTCATTTATTTTATCTGGTTACAGCATTTTTGTCTACTTAAGATTTTGTTTCTTTTAGAAGCTATTATTGCTTACGGAGTTATAGGTGAGAGACATGAAAATACGAGTAAATACAAATGAAGCGGAAATATACAAGCCCTAAGAATTAATATGGCTGAAAAATGACGTGAAAACTTTTGGTACTATCTTAAAAATTCGCTCAGCAAGGATTATTATATCAAAAATTAGATATATGAGAGATATCGCATTATGCTTTTATATCTGATAATCCAGGTAAAAGAAAAATCGTATAAATAATGGAGACAACGTATTTGTAATTTGATTATTATACCAAACAAACACAAAGTTAAAATTTATATTACAGAATGCAAGCTAAAGAGGCTCTGAACGCGACAGCTGACGCACGTACGTGGTTCGTTGTGGGCAAATCAATGACTAGAGTTTGCATGCATGCATAAACCCATTCGTGATATGAATGCTTCACCCGTTTTACTGATCGCTCGCTCGCTACGAAAAATACGGCTCATGTGGACTTCAAATATTTGATCTGTCTCTGGGGGACGGCTTTATTTATGCATATTACCCGAACGTTTTAAGTAACTTGCTCCAGAAAGTTGGAGCGTTCTCCGCCAGGGACTGAATGTGGCCCAGTTCCCAACAAAATTTGGGACGATGTACTCTGGAAAGTTGGTAAGGACCCAGAAGGGCAATGAATTAGATACATTCGTGCCAACTCACCGCACAGAGACCCACACAACGAACTAAACCAGGGAAATTTAATATGAGCGGAAACAATATCCAACTGAGAACGCAGTCAGAGAAGCAACTGAAACAGCATCGAACATCAGAATGTATTCGGAAAGCCAATATGTACACGAACGACAATAATGCCAACCGAGAAAAGTAATGTGTCAATAACAAAATTACTAATAATATTTCATCTTCAAAACATACATTTCAAGTATTGTATTTTCATGCATACGTAACTAAGAATACATAACGTAATAAAGATGATTAAATATTCTTCAAATAAGAGATATCAATAATTAATATTTGGAAAAAGATAAAAATGTAAGATATTTTACCTGATAATTAACCTCAGAAAACTAATATTTATTACTTTTGGGGTTGCCCTTTTATATGGATGAAACACGTTTTCCTACATTAAGATCATTTCCATTACTAACTTCGGCTCTTTTTCATATTCGGTACTACTCCATTACAGCCACAAGCCAGCTTATTTGCTCCTACAGCACATAAAGAAAAATAATTTATTGATAGTCTGCAAAGGAGTATTTATTATTTAAGGGTATTTATCATCACAATACAATATAACCATTAATCGACTTTAATGATAATTCATCTGGGAGTCCTCTTGTATTAATTCATTTTGACCAAACACATTATAGTAATTAACGAAACAAGTGTATAAAGAGGTGAATTGCATGAATGGTATGTTCAAGAAAAGCGATAGGAGCGAGTTGCTTTTCTATATTTTTTCATTTCGATTTAAGAAAAATTCAAATTTTATGAAATTCAAGCGCATCTTTTCCACCCGAGGTATGCATTTCATGACATTTTAGTATTGTTTCTGAAAAATATCTATTTCAGTGGAACTTGCACTCTTTTTGTTTCCATGAAAAATTTGCAAATGAAAGATACTGAACATATTGCGGATAAAATATTAGAAACTGACCAAGGGAAGAAAATATTACTTCGAAAAAGTAAAGACAGATATGAGAGGGAATACAATATGTATAAATATTGGGGGGAAACTAGTCACTTCTGACCCAGTTTTGCTATAGCGATCTTTTCAGAACTAGTAAACACAACTGACGTTTACATTTTTTACATTCGTAATCCTAAGACCAAATGTTTTACAAGTAAATTTATTCACATTAAATATTTAATGTTGTTCTATAAGTCAGCTAACTTTACGTTTACTTCCCCAATTTAGTTTTATTCATTCGTTATTTATATGCAGTTGTTGCAGGTACGTAATGTGTGATGTACATTTTTGTTCAAATTTCATGGCCTCCTTTTCTGAAATCTGATTGGTAGGTGTTTTGTTTTAATTACACGCGCGCTATTAACATGGAGATAATAAACAATTTTTTATGGAGTTAATGAGAATTATTTAGCTAACTAAACGAAAAATATTATTTAACACGAAACTCCTAAGTAGCTTACGTTTCTTGAACCTAAAAGCAGTTGCTATCCTATTTGTGTGCTGTGTGCGTATCACACAGTTCATTTGTTAAATAAGACATTCGAACACACGTTCCAACCCGCTCCTCGCTTCCCCTGGTAACACCCGGGGGGTGGGGATAGGGGTTCATTTCAGCAACCCCAGATCCCTACTAAGCAGCTATCGCCCATCGTCGCCGCTCTAACCGCGCCGGCCGCCCGAAACGCGCACCCCATCGGGACCCTAAACGCCAAATTCCAACCGGAGTTGAAGCCACTTTCGCAACATTCGCGAGCGTATGCGAGAGACACACGCATATTTATCGCCATGTAACGGCACCGTACACAAGTTGCATAAACATATTCTCTCGTGGCGGCGGGGGTGGGGGAGTGGGGTACACGCAAAAACACGGCGCCTCCACTTCATTCCCACGGCACCCGCACCATCCGCGGACGGGGCGGGGGGCAGAGAGGGTGAAATACGTGACAAACGAGAGGCGCATGTGGCGGCGGCGTTTCCCATTCGTCACGCAGGGATGAGGCGGCGTCGCGAGCACACTGCCGCGGGCGACGAGCCGAAAGTCTTATCTGCCGTCGCCGCTATCGACGAACTGGAGATTATACGCTTAGGGTGCAAGGGGTTATTGTGGCGTCGGTGGATGAAGTGGTATGTCTGGTATGAGAAGGAAAAGTACAGAGACAAATGAACTACGTAGTATTCAGCCTGTGTTCATGCTTTTAACCTTTCCCAAATCCCCAAAATTTTATTTTCAATGTATTGTACGACATACGTAAACTGCTCGTTTCAGTCACAACATTCTAAAAGGTCTACTGATAACTGTAGATGTTGATGAACAAGTTACACAGCTCTCTACCACCACGTATGCGCGGGTTTTAGAGGGGATAGAGTTTTACCTCCCTCGCACCTGGCATTTCCCCTCTTACTCGAGCACGTTGTGCGTGGTGCGTGGTTGTTCGGTCGAGCCGGCGGAACAGCACGCTTCAGAGATCATTTCGCGCGAAAGCAAACGGAACACAGGCGCGGAGTCCCGTATCTCTGACACTTAGTAAAATACAAGGCATCTAGAAACAGATAAGAACTGATTCTGAAATTCACTCCAGCTGGTCAGTCACCTCGCGCAATTCGCTATATTACTGCAACTTCCAGAGAGTTCGGCATGCCAATTGTATGTTCTCTGCTGTAGGCCTAATTATTAACTGCGTCTTTACAGCAAATAGGCTCTAATGAATTTAATTTTGAAAAATTTAGTGATTTGAAGTGTATTATTGCTTCTACGTCATATTCGGTATCTGGTAGACTCTTCAGGAATCAGGCACGGGAAATTGTTTATAATTCATGAATATAGGAAGAACATGAAAATTAAGTTTAAATGTCAACGTTTCATAGATGACCAGTCAATCTTCTGATTCGTCTGACTTCACCATAAAAATAATTCCTTGTGAAAGGAAACAATCTCGTGTTAAATTTTCTTACATTTTTCACTTCAACAAGAAATAAATAAGTAAGAAAAGTGTAGTTGGTACTTTCATTGATGAAACAAATAGACATAAGATTCAGTTGCATATGGTAAAGACAATAACAAAGAAACTTACTTATTCCTAAATTGACAAAATTATAGATTGGTAAGTAAATGAAATCATTATATTATTCCGAACCTCCTCTAAGCAAGATAAATATGGTGATGATAACAGCGACAGTGAGGATGAGAGGCAGAGCTCCATTCAATCCACCCACCACATGAGTTCGCAGGGCGACCATAACAAGTAGCAAACATAGCCATAAGGCACACTGAGGGATCATACGCAATGTATGCTCAACCTCCGAAAGGAGATATTAAACCTGTTAGGCTATAGTCATGTTCGAAACCTCAAAGTTTCTGTTTAGGAAATACAGTGGTGCAACATCAACACAATAATTGGTCTCTCATGGCAAATTTTCGAAGCAGTAAGTAATACTAAGTAAGCAAGTTAACAGAAGGTAGTACGAGGTAAGGTAGTAGTAAAGTAAGAAACAAAGTTTAAAACACTAAAAACTCAAATTTCTGCCCCATGCAACTTAATATAAAATATTTTTTAAGTTAGAAAACTTTATATCTGATGTTTTCAATGAGAGCTTATAAACTAATATTAATGCTTTATAATTATCAATAAGGAGAATCTGTGGCTCATAGACGTGCGCACAAAAGAGATGGGGAACTTTGATTCACCTAAACATTTTGCAAGGAGCCTTACCTCTACATAATAAAACATTTTATTTACGAAATTATCGCCAATCTGTAACCTTCTCCATTTTTAACCTGACAATTTGTGGAATTGTTTTACGATACTTGGAGACCTCTCCAAGTCATCCGGCGACGCAATAAATATTTGAACATCAAATCTATAGTATTTTAATGACATCATTAAAATTATAATTTAATACTATCTGTAGTATATTTTATTTACTGGGAAACAATGTCATATGGAAATAACATTTAATGGAAAGAGATGCCTAGATGTGTGGTTGTTCACTCCGGTCTGATTTCTGGCTTATGCTGGAGCATTTAACGGATTTCGGTGATTTTTTAAATGTCATTATAGAATCATTAAACAATATGCTTTCCCATTAATGATTCTGAAACCATAATTCAGAGATAAAAGTAACAGAAAATATATCTGAATCTTATTAGAGAAATTGTCCAATTTTGACGCAGGAATTTTTCGTTGCCAAGAAGTGAATGTGCCCCTCGAGGAAAAAATCTCGTTCCTGTACCAAACCTTCATTCCAGGTGCAAAAGGATTTGGAAAAGCTTGATTTTTCTAGAGCGTACATACGAAAAATTTTCTATCCATCTTTACATAATAATTTTTGCAAGTTCAAAAGAAAATTTCTCAACGTCTCTTATACATTTCCGACAATCTGTATAGAGAAATGAATGAATATTTTACATACGAGATTTATTTACTTTATTTCACAATTGGTATTTTCTTTTTGACTATTTTGAACTTTATTCCTACAATTCACATTGCAACATATTTCCTTCTTCCCCGCTTCTCTTCCGATTGAATCTGCGTTACCATTAAATCACTCTCCAACCTCTGAGGGAAATCGAAACTAAGACATTACACTCCCGAAAATAGAAACGATTCCCACTATCACACCGAACCCAATTTAATAAACGACCCGGCTCCTAATTAAAGATGGCTCCACGAACTGCTACAGCATTCATAAAGCACATCGCGCCAGGGCTCTCTCGATAAGTAATTATTGATAGGGCGGCGGCCGCATGGATGCAGGCGCGCATCTTCCCACTTCATATCTCAACTCCTTCCGCCGCCTCCGCACAGAGGGACTAACAAATGAAAGAATGCACAGTTCCCAAGATACCACACAGAAGCTGGATGGAAACAAATCAAAGTAGTGCATCATCTTGACACACGAAGATGGTTGCCCAAGATACCATATCAACTTTGCAACAGGCAATACTTCCATAAAAGCCGATAGTAAATGCGTGTCTACAAACTCTGTGAAGATCTATGTTCAAGATACATACTATATAAAATCTTGCCAAAAATTAGACAAAACACTGCCAAAATTTAGTGATAATAGGCGCAAGCAATGAGGCCAAGAAGTGTTATGAAACGTTTATACAACTAACCAATGTACTAATGCGTGTCCTAATGTTCTTATTAAATCACATTTCAGTGTAAAGCGTCCTAAATAACCAGTTTTTAATGAAATTTCTGAGAAGTATTAACTGTTGTTATTGTATTGTTTACAAAGAGATCATTATAATTTTGTAATTTTCTCTCTTCTCATTGTTTTTCAATTTTCTACATCTTCCATCCGCTCACCTATCCGTCCTCGTTTTCTCCACCTTATTCATTTTTCTGCTGCTACACACTTCATCCTGTTAATCCTCATTTACCATGTTTTTCTCCTTTTCTTCCCATTTTCCTTCTCTTCCCTTGTTCTCTTTGTTTTCCACTTTCTCCTTCTTGTCTTTTCTTCTTTTCCTTCATCTTTGTCATCCTCCCTCCCTCTTCTTCCTCATTCTCCCCTTTATCTTCGTATTTCTCCTTTTCTAGGAGCCAAGAAAACACTTACATTGGTGGCAGTCCCTGGAATGTGGACTGCAGAGGGTAAATAACCTATCTGTACAAATTATTTTTCACCTAATCGCACGGCAGTAGATAAAGTAAAGTTATTTCTAGAGTATTACCACGTATGTGTCAGCTTCTAGAAGTATTGCCACGTAATGGTAGAAATAAACATCAATTTGTTTCTTCTGAAACAAAATCTGTAATACGATTTATTCTTTTTTTTTATATCTGTCACCCTAGGGTTGTTTTTTAAGTATTTAGATACATTGTGGGATTTCGTATAAGTAAAGCCAACATCCCCTCTTCTAAATAATTTACAACGGTTGGACGAAGCTCGAGAAACAAACTTACCTGCGATTTCTTCCAATCAAAAATCAGCACATAACGGGTGACCTCACAAGAAACACATGAAGGGCAAGCCAAACATTAATATCCAGGGTAACTTTCAAATTCAGGAGTCACCAGATAAAAGAGACCTCAGAATTAGTCACTTTGAGAAAGTATAACGATTGTCATGTTAGAAAAATGAGACCACAAGAGGATAAGAGCTATTTTACCTAAAGAGAAAGATCTAACTGCAAAAGCGACGAGGGAACAGTAGGGTATCTTCCTAGATAATGACTATTCCATTCATGAGTTATTACTTTCAATCCCCGCAATAGCGTTTTATCATGATAGTTATAAATAAATCACGGACGCATCCTTTGAGTACTGTTTACTATCGTCTTATCGCAGATGAAGTTTAACTGTTTTGGGAAATAAATAAATATTCCTCATACGACGCAAATACATACTAGCAATCAATACACCATCTAGCACAACCCGCCAAGAAACATTTTTCGTTATTTTGATACAAGATTTTGTAGACTTTTTAATATTATATTAATATTTAATCGATTTCTGACTTTTATTTTATGTAATAGAATAACCGAACTTATCGATAAGTTCCAGACCACTAGTGAAATTACTTACGACCTTCTACTCATAAAATTAAAGCCAATAGTGTTTAACTATACATACAAAATGCCCCAATCGAGAGGTATATATCAAAAAAGTATATCGCTTTTGTATAAGATTTTAGACAACTTCTTCCTATTAGCTAATCATAACCTGTGACTCTTCTACCTTAGGAGGAGGCTGTATAAGTCGATTGCTATGTCGTGTCAATAAACCGTGTACAAGTATAACATAACCTCTTTGATCTCATAGCTTTAAGTTGTGTGAATATGTGGCGCATTTTGGAACTCTTTTGGACATAATTTCAATTGTGGAATAGTCCTATTAAATACCATTTGTGCTTTTTGGAAATTCTCAGATAAATCCCCTCCACCCTTCGCGAGTCGGTAATTTATCGAAATTTCAAAGCACTCATTATTACCTATGATAAATAAATACCCGAGGAACATGAACAACTGAGTTATTAAAAGAATATATTATAAACATATACAAAACGCTTTCCGACGACGCGCACTAGCTCGCGTGTACGGGATACTCTGTGTGGCGTGGAGATTCTCAGATAAATCCCCTCCCACGCTTCGCGAATCGGGAATTTATCGAGAATTTCCAAAGCTCACGTGCTATTACATGTGATAAATAAATACCCGAGGGCACATGAACAACTGAATTAAAGAAAGAATATATTATAAACATATACGAATAGATACATTTACGAACATATACGAATAATATAATAATTAATACATTAATGATATAATTATAAACATATACGGTATATATGAATAATATTATAAACATATACGAAAGAATATATTATAAACATACACAAAACGATTTCTGACGTCTAGTTCGCGTGTACCGGACCTGTGTGCGGCGGCGCCCTGAGGCCTGCGCGTCCAGCGATAGGGAGATAGAGAGCGACGGGGGCGCACGGTGAGGTCGGGTTTACACCTGTGCGGCTACTTCGAAACACACACGTAAGTGAAAGCAGCGCCCACTGTGTGTTCAGAGGAGAGGCGGGAAGCGCTCGTCTAATATACACTCCGGCGATGTTCTGATACCCTCGAAAGAGCGCGAGGCGTCCACGAAATGAGATGAGGTAACAAGACGTTACTACTAGTACATGTTCTGCAGCTACATGTGCCGTTGAAAAGAGTATTTTGAAAAATGAGATGTTTCTATAATAATACCGTAGTTCAGGGATAAATTTATAACAACTGAAGAATTTAAAGTTACGTCAAAAGAAAAACAACAACTATTTCGTAATGTATTCCAGTCGCATCATTATTTGAAATTAAATGAACAGTATATTATACTTTCCGTACATTATTTTGCAGTAGGAGGATATTATAAAAGTAAAGATCTTGAAAGATAACTAGTCTGCTCATTTGAACCTTACCCACACTATTGTCACAGGAAAAAATAATGATATCGTCATATTTCTTAGGCAATTGCTTTTTCCGGTCATTCAAATGTATGGTGGATTTTGTTGTATATGAGAGTATTAAAATGCAAACTGTTCAAATTGAACAGTAAGGAAATCGGTCATAGCTTCGCTACGCAAAAACAAGCGTGTGCCAGTAATATAGACTGAGAAGCGAAGAAAGAGCGTTTTCCAAATTCGAATATCGAGTTCATATCAGATACATTTTGTATACATATGCAGATAGAACATTTGCATGACATTTTCCAGAAACGATGTTTAATTTGTGTCCTCAGTCAGTGTGATTTTCAAAATCTGGGAATTTTACTTATTTCATTAGACTCTTAAAGTCTGTAGCGAAGGCCACGTAACAATATTTCCAGGAGAGTTTTGATTTTATGTTACTTTTCTGTTGCAGCTTTCCTACGAGAATTACCTTTCTATTTACAAGATATTATAAGTAGTTTTATTGCAGACCGAACGTATAGAGTTAAAGTAAACAGCGCACTTTCACAAACTAGAACAATAGGAGCCTTGCAGGTGCCTCAGGTTCTGCACTATCGCCGCTCCTCTTCAATGTTTATTTTTTACCAGACATTCCCACATTAGGAGACTCAAATCTTGCGCTATTCAGATGATACTGCAATATACACAACTCATGGAGATATAAAAATAGCAAAGATAACATCCAGGCGGATATCATGCTTTTTCTAAGTGGGCTCAACAGTGGAGAATAAAAATAAACCCAACTAAAACGAGCCAAAATTTTTACTCTTTGTAAACCAAAGTTACCTCACGCATAGTATTAAATAACACTATAATCCCATGGCTCCCATCCGATACACCAGTAAAATACCTTGGGGTTCATATTGATAGCAAGTTAACTTGGAAAAAGCACATTGAAGTAATAACCAATGCAACATATGCCAAAATATCAAAACTATACCCATTAATTAACTTCCGCTCAGCCTTAAATTTGGAATGTGCTATCTTAATATTTAAATCTATTATTAGACCATCACTCACATATGCATGTCCGGTCTGGAATAACACAGCTAAAACCAACATTGAAAAACTTCAAATAGTACAGAACAAGTTTTTACGAAAATGTGCAAAGGCCCCTTGGTTCATATCAAATACACATATTCAAAGGGAACTTCAAATAGAACCCATAATAGAACATATAAGAAAAAACTGTAACAATTTTTTTACTCTTCTTTCATCCTCTCCTTGCAGTACAAAATTCACAATGGGAAAAACTTTAAACAATCCCAAAAGAATTCGCTCTCGATATCCCAAAGACATGTTTAAACCCCCATAATAATATGTATTAAATATGTAAATCTTCATCCCAATGTATGTATAGAGTGTATCTAGATTTAAGAATGTATAATGTATGTAAAAATTGTGTATTGTATGTCAAAAATTGTGTATTGTTTAGTTGTAAGTATTAGAAATATAAGTATTAAATCCTGTAAATTAGCTAGTAGTAAGATACAAGAGTGAGAGGTAATATGCTCAAATGTGAATTTACAAATGTTATGTATTACAAATAAAAATGTACAAACCCCTGAGAGGCAAAACTGCCGAACAGGAAGAAAATAAATTAAAAAAAAAACTTTCCTACGGTTCTTCCTTTTGTGCGATGTAATCAACAGAGATTCGCCAATAATAATAATAATAATAATAATAATAATAATAATAATAATAATAATAATAATAATAATAATAAGAAGAAGAAGAAGAAGAAGAAGAAGAAGAAGAAGAATAACGACGACTTGCTTAAATTTGAGTTGCTTTACGGTAGCGGTGCCGGCCTTTATAGAAATGAAGAAAGAATATAAATTTCTTGGGACCACATAAACGGCAGCTCGCAGTTCAATTCCAATATCGTAGAAATGAGAACCTCTCGCATAGCGCAAGCACCGCGTGGGGATTGACGAGCCATTTGCCCGCCCCGCCTCCTTCATCGGCGGCGTCAATCACAATCGGCACCACCGACGGCTCCATCGGCGTCGGGCAGTGGTCGGGGCGGGGGTGAGGGGGTGACGGAGCCGGTAGCCATGGAGATGGCGGAGGTGGTGACGATGGCGGTGGTAGCAATGCAGGTGGCGGAGAATGAGGCTGTGGCGGAGATGGTGGCGGGGTCCGAGGTGGTGGCGGGGGCGGAGGTGATGACGGGGGCGGAGGTGGTGGCGAGGGGTGGAGGTGGTGACGGTGGCAGGCTGTGGTGGGGTCGGGTCGGAACAGGCGTGGGCGGTAAGGGGGCGGAGCGGGGACGGGGTGGAGCGGGAGGAGGCGGGGAGGGAGGCGGGGAGGAGGCGGGGAGCTGGCGTGGGGAGGTGAGGCGGGGAGAGGCAGGGAGGAGGCGGGGAGGAGGCAGTGGGAGGAGGCGGGGGAGGAGGCGGGGAGGGAGGCGGGAGCAGGCGGGGAGGAGGCGGGGAGGAGGCGGGGAGGAGGCGGGGTGGAGGCGGAGTGGAGGCGGGGAGGATGCGGGGAGGAGGCCGGGTGGTGGCGGGGGTGGGGGCGGAGGCGAAGACGAAGGGGAAGGCGAAGCCGGAGGCGTTGGCGGTGGCCATGGAGGTGGCGCAAGCAGTCAGGGTGGCGGGGGAAGGGGAGGGGATGGTGCGGGAGGGTTTGGGGCGGCCGGGCAGCGGGCGGCGAACGGGAGGACTGGCCTTCATTGCCGGCGATTCCTTTAATTGCGCGATCGCGTATCGGTGGGTTTATGGGGCCGTTCGGCGCCGCTGGGCTGGCGAGCGGGCGGGCGAGTGGGCGGGCATTGGGGGGCGAGCGGGAGGTTGGACTGGAGCGATGTAGCGCGTCCGCTGAGGCGAAGGGATTCTGGAGACGAACAGTGGTAGAACGTCAGTATCTCGGCGGTAACAGCAATCAATATTCTTGCTCATTTTATGTCGCTTTGTGAATTGTGAAATCGTCCTTTAATAACAATATACAATTATAGGCAGATCTAAACGAAGTATCGAAATGATAAGAATCGGGTCAAAAAAGATCAAGCTTATAAAATGAACTAAGATAGCAACAATATCATGATACTTAACAAAGTTATAAAATAAAAAAAACCTTCCATGAGGAAATGAAGACAGGAAAATATGTTACTTAATAATAACAAAAAGTCATTATTATGAAAGTAATCTTGACTGTTCTTCATTTTAAACTATTTAGCCAATTATAAATCGTTTCACATGTTTCCATTTAATTATATTTACATTAATTACATGAAATATTTTGCAATTATTGCTATTATGTTTGTCTCATCATGAGATTGAAAGGAATATCGAAACCATCATCAAAATAATTCGTATGTATAAATTCGGTGATTTGTCATCATTTCGCTCCTTAGAAAATCATGAAATAGGATACCAACTTAAAGCAAATGAAACATATTATAAACGTAGAACATGTGTAATGATCCCGTCATGCAAAAAGAAACATTATAAACAGTTATTAGTAATGGTGCCATGGGAGGAGAGCGCCGTCAAGTGTTTTTGAAGCATGACGAGCGGTGAGAAATCGCATTTAGAAATTGAACGAATATTCGTGTACGAGTCCAAAGAATACAACAATATATGGACGTTTCGGAAATGATACGAATTTCTAAAAACATTTAGTTGTGTATAATTAGCAGAGGGGAATTGGAAATGGAAAGGATAAACAGCGTAAGGAGAACCGTCGACTTTTTTTTTTTTTTTGTGAAAGGAAGCGCTTCGAAAAAGTCAGAGGATGATTAGCCGTGGTAAGGCACGGACGGAGATGCGTGGTAGGCGCCGTGAATTCTAATATACAGTTTTGCCAGAGGCATAGAGCTAAGTTATTCGTGAAGAAAATGGATGGAATTGGAATGTGTGGTCGCAAGAAGGTTTGTGGAAACTGATGGGGCCGTGAGTATACAGCAGCAGCTACTCCAAAAAGGGAAGTGATAAAACTTTTTGACATTTGTTTTGTTTTTGCGTAGCAAGATCAAATTTAAAATACATTGTAGGACAAAAATTGTGAGATTGTGGTTGGAAGCAACGCTAAATGGATCCAATAATGAGTAATAGTATAGTAAATTTCGGAAGGTGCACCAATAATAAATTAAAGAAAGTAATTAAAAATATTTAGTATTAATTAGCAGTGTCATTAACTTAAAAAATATTTGTAATTGTTGTATTTTTCTTTGGCTAAAGTAATCATTTAAATAATTACAAGGAAATAAACGCAGTTGTCGTTATACAACTATGGAAACAAATTTCAGATTTTTATTTTTAATTAATGAGAATTAGTCCCTACAATAATAATAATAGTGTTATTTACGGTGTCCCGTATGGGCCAGTTCTGCGTACCCACGGATATAAATTCGTTGATGTGGCTTCCTATTATTACGACGAGCTAGTAAAACAGGATAATGGTATCCAATATCTTGGGAGAGATTGATGGAAATATAATATTGTTATTGTGATAGGAGATAAGGATAATAGGAACCATGACACATGTTCATAATAATCACTTATGTAGTTTAAAGTTAAAGAAAAATTAGAATTTATATATTACTCTGAATTTATGGTAAAACATTCAACACAGTCTTAGAATTCAAATAGAAAAATTAACATACTGTACACAAATGCTTCTTGCCTGAAAGTTGTACTGATTTTCAAAACACAACACGTAACTGAATTGCCACCTCATCATTTGCTGGATTTACAAATTTGACTGTGCGAAATACATGTCGCCCAAAACATTATGGCATAAAAATGCCATTATGTAACATCATTTTAATAATTTACATTGTCCAGTGCGCATCTCGGCCAGGCTTAGGCCGAGGTCTTTCCTGGCTTAGGCCTAGTTCTCTCTTCTTCCTTTTTTCCCCAATTCAAGCATCTGAGCGTAAAGCAGGACAACAGAGTACCTGTCGCAGTCGGGTTGACTAATGTTTGAACGATTTGAAATGTGAAAAAACGTGTTACTTCGATCAGAGTCTATCTATAAACTATCTCCATGATGTGTTTAATAAGACAGTACGTTATGTTGGTGTTCGAAGGAATCAGCATCAGAAGCAGGTGAGGCGTGGCGTTTGGCCCGGCAGCGATCGGTCGGAAGCGCTAGGGGAGTGGAAGGGGGGGGGTGACCGCCCTCGCCGCCAGAGGCCGCCCACGCACCGTCGACAATTTCGATCCTCGACGCGGGCTCTCTACGCCCATGTCTTCGCGGCCGAGGAGCTAGTGGCGGATGCGGTCAGCGGGGCTGGGATGGGGCGGGGATGGGGCGGGGGTGGAGGCGGGGATGGGGCGGGGATGGAGGCGGGGATGGAGGCGGGGATGGGGCGGGGATGGGGCGGGGATGGGGCGGGGATGGGGCGGGGATGGGGCGGGGATGGGGCGGGGATGGGGCGGGGATGGGGGCGGGGATGGGGGCGGGATGGGGCGGGGATGGGGGGGGATGGGGGCGGGGATGGGGGCGGGGATGGGGGCGGGGATGGGGGCGGCGATGGAGGCGGGATGGGGGCGGGGATGGGGCGGGGATGGGGGCGGGGATGGGGGCGGATGGGGCGGATGGGGGCGGGGATGGGGCGGGGATGGGGCGGGGATGGGGCGGGGATGGGTGGGGATTGGGCAGGGATGAGGCGGGGAAGGGTAGCGTGAGTAGTGGGGCCGACTTAAGGCCCCCAGGCGCGCGAGTGATGGAGGTGTTCCATGCACCTGCGGTCCATGGCGCGCCCATGCGAATGCGTGCGGGGATATCTGCATCTCTGTCATTTCCTCTGCCTCTGTGCACGTCTTGCACAAAGACTTCAGTCAAAACAGCATTGTAGCATCGGTGCTCTTAAGATGAATATAATATTTTCACAGATGAATGAGTTTCTCTCGAAACCTTAATTTCGGAAGCTTAATTAGGACATATTATTTAAAATTCATTAATAAAACAAGTGAAAATCGAAAAGTATTTTTACAAATTGATGTTTGTCTTCTATGTCGCAGAATACGTGGATGGCACCCCGAGTATCATATACAAAGCGATATTATTTTTTCAAAATCGCAGGACATCAAGTTGAACCCTATCGATAAGAGAATATCCATTTCTCAAAATATTATGGGTACTGTTTACAAGCTAACGTTGGTTACAGGTGAAAGAAGAGTAGATGGCGGACATTTGTAAGTGGGCAAGAAAGTCTCATTGCCAGAACAATGAGTTATAATGTACGTTACATACATATGAGTCCTTATTCGCACTTCACTTCCATCAATTTCCAAATTTGCTCCTCGTTCGTGTCTGAACAAAGCAGATTTTCTATTCAATCAAAACCACTTAACCATCTACTGCCTTCGAAGTTACACAGATCGTTTTATTAGACTCAACTTAGAAATTTGACCCGTTGAAGATACAAAGTATGACTGACAAATAAAAAAGTTTCAATAAGTAAATACCCGCTAGATTTAACTTCTTGGAAGAGAGGAGGAGAGTAAAGGATATAGTCGAATAAGACTGTGAAAAGTGCCCCAAACCAAACCGATAATCGCGATGCTCATATGAAAGAGAATACAAAATGACGCACATTCACAAAAAAAACAGTCCTCTGGGGCAATGTTGCAGAGATACAACGAAAAACGTGTTTTTCATGTTTTATTTTTTTCACATCTATTACATACATCAGGCTGAAAAAAATTGTAGAGACCGGAAAAAGTAGTTGAATTTGAAGATATTTTAGTCAACGAATTTTGATGCCTACTTCATATAGAAAAAAATGAATTTTTCAAATTAAAATTTAATCAAATTTAAAGACAATATATGAACTCCAAATCTTATAGGTGTTACATCGATTATGTATCAAACTCAATAGGAATAACCAAGGTGAAAAGAAATGGATGGTCTCTTGCGCATCCGACTTCAGGCAATGAGCTTCAGGCATCAGTGTGCGTCATAATTCGTGTGAATTTTAAATGCAAAAATTATCACACTTACAAGTCATTGAAAGAGAAAAGGATAAGCACTTTTTTTAAAAAATATTACATCTTT
Source organism: Teleogryllus occipitalis (assembly GCA_011170035.1). Classification (NCBI taxonomy): domain Eukaryota; kingdom Metazoa; phylum Arthropoda; class Insecta; order Orthoptera; family Gryllidae; genus Teleogryllus; species Teleogryllus occipitalis. Next base: position 17,565 of record BLKR01006832.1, on the reverse strand, counting down.
TATTGCAATTGCCCTTTCATCGTGTTATTTTTTTATCTGTCACCATCCAAAAATAACAATTGTCCATTTATGCTACTTAAAAAATGTTTCTCAGTACTTCTTGCTTACCATGAAACATGGCGGCCGACGTATGGTCTCGTTTTTCCAACGAAGTGGTCACATGGGTTTTGACGGAAACTGATGCTGCGCAGAACGAGCAAAAATCGGTGCCCCGGAGGAGCTCATCCATCTCTTTCCGCCATGGGAATATCGGAAGGAAAACGATATTGTCAACGTGCGAACGGAAATAGCACCTTCAGATGCTGCTCCCACATAGCTGCGATCATTTAAACATTTGGCACACCCTCGTTACTTGACGAAAATTGTTAAACAGGTATTTTTAAATAGAAATGTTGAGAAAACACAAATTTTGAGTAGACTGTTGCAAACAAATGCGTGATCCCAGTTCTTGAAGAAAGTGACAATGAGTAATTGCCTTTGATTGTCAAATTATCAATGATTAATAAATCTACAAGTACGTAATTTGTTTTATATTATAAACATAAATAATTAATATACCTTAAAGCGAGCAATATGATATATATTAGAAACAATAGATAAATCTAAAAACAAAAGGAGTTTGATGATTTTATTTTGATAATATAAATAATTTTCACAAAAAACAAAGTCAGCAAAAAGTTTCAAATTATCCTGGTAAACGAGACCTTTCAATAATTTTAATATAAAATGTTTAAATTTGGTGAAACAAGTTTTGGCGACAATTTCAAATATTTAGACTGAAAAAATTGATTTTAATTGTTTTCACTATCGTCCACATTGTTTGAAAATCTGAAAATATATATTATAGAATGTTAAGACACATTCTAGGGGGAAAACTGAGACAGTGCTCCAACGTTATCACGTCTAAAATCCATTTCAATTTTTTTTTCTATTTGAATTTGCTCTCAGATTTGGTTGACTAAAATACCTTAACATTCAACTACTTTGACCTTTCTTTCCAATTTTTTTCAGCCTAATACATGCAATAGAAGCTGAGAGAAAATAAAACATTAAAAACACATAGCTGAGGAAAAAAAACTCATGAAACTACCTCTGCCAAAATTGCCCTAGGGGGCTGATGTTTTGTGAATCTACGTTTTGTATTCTGTTTCAAATGAGTATCCGGTTTATCGATTTAGTTTGGGGTCTCTTTTCACCGCCTTATTCGGCTATACCCTTTGTGAAAACTATTTTCAATGGGTATCTGTACCGTTATACATTTATTGTTGTAACACATATCTCACTGTCCCATTCAGCGTTGTATTTTGATAAAAATACTTCATCACATATTTTATTAACGAAAAATCTTCAATATTGTAGTTGCAAGGTGCCGAAAGAAATTAATCTTTTGAAAATTTCGAAATTTCATCTAAGAATTCAACGAAAATGGGACCAGCAACATTTTTTAAACTTTACTTTGTTCCTCGACCAGAAAGAATCAGATTTTGGAGAGGAAAAATAAATCGAAGAATGTTGTCATATTCCGAAGATTTTTGCAATTATTGTTAATGACTCGACATTAGTAACTTCCTGTTTCCAATTTAAGAATTTTAGAGAAAAACGGGAACAACAAACGTTTGTTCTTAAAAAATTGTACAAATTTTGTTTGGAACTTGAATGTTTTCTGATACTTATCTTGAACAATTTGGCCTGAAAAGCAATCAGTTACAGAATGCAGTCGAATGAAAATATTTCACAGGTTTTTAGATAGTGATCTTCTCAAAAATTAAATTAAAACCTCTACAATTAATGAAATATCAATCACACTTCGGATAAATGCGAAATGAAATAGGAAAACTGATTAGAGCCAAATTAATTTGAAAAAAAAGCTCAACAAACTTTCATCGTCCTCTACTGAGTAAGAAAACAAACACTCAAAAATTGCAAGAGAATTTGTGTTTGATTTAAACATGAATTTCAAGTTGAGTGAAAATATGATGAAATTATTGAAAGTCGAAGAGCTCCAGTTTGGCAAATATCAAGAGCGAGATTTGAAATCCGCAAACGAGCAAACGAAAGATTAAATATGCTAAAGGGCAAAGAATGTTGAGCACAGAAACAACAGCTAAAAAAATTAAATACAAATATAAAAAATAAAATAAAAAAATATTAAAAATAAAATAAAAAATATTAAAAATAAAATAAAAAATATTAAAAATAAAGTAAACAACATAAAAAATAAGAAAATAATTTAAAAAAACAAAAAAAAAACAACACCGGGTAGTGAGCGTCTACCTGAAAGTGCGGAATAATGGGCTAAGGAACCAGCAAATGAACAAAAGAACGTAACAACGGGAGCAGCCGGTGGGGTGGCGTCCACGAGATCGGCTCAGCTGCTTCCACCGTGCAGCGACGGGAGGCGCGGCGGGCGAGTCGCATCAGCGGCCGGCCTTCGGCTCCCGGGCGAGCGCCCAGCGGGCCAGACGCCCATCGCCCGGCGCGTTCGGCGCCCATGCGGGCACGCGATGACGCCTCCGATAAAACAATGGGGAGTTGCACACCCGTAATTTATTTCTCTATTATTAGGCGGAACGCTCATCGAAGGAGTCAGTCCGGGGCGGACGCTTCTGCCGGGGCCCCGCCGCCGCCGCCGCCGATGCAATATTCATAAGAAGAGGGGGAGGGGCACGTCGGATCCCGCCGGGTGATAACGCACCGGTAGCCGGGCGGTTCCCACGCACGCTCGCCTTCTCGCCCCGCCCCATTGCACCCCGCTGCGTAGCCAGGGCGTGGGCACCTGTGGGCGGGCCGGGGTGCTGGGTTGTGGAGGGCAGAGGGCGCGTTGAACGGTGGAGTGAGGGAGAACGCAGCCATATTGAAGACTTGGTGGCGTTAATGGACGAAGGGTTATCGATGAGAAAAAATGGGTGGGTTTGGAAAACTGTTGATGTCTGTCAGTCAATTGCTTAGATTATTTTCTGCTATTTTTTAAGTTTAATGGAAGCATAATTTATCTTTATATTAAGTTTATAATTTACAAACTTTATATTATTTTTTTTAGATTCTCACTTACATTGCAATGTTTTAGTACGTTATTATGTAATGCGTTAAAGCTGACCTGAAGATTCAGTAACCACAAGCACACTGAGAGTTCTATACATAAATATCACAAAAAATTCATCGTATACTCTCCCCACTGACATGATTAATTTTAGCAATGCCTGAAAGTACAAAGAATGAGTGAGACAAAAGATTTCCTTTACCGAAGAAAATAAATATAAGGGTTTTGTACCGTAATAAATAAGACACGAAATTCCTTTTGCTGAATAGCAAAAGATATATTATAAAATCACATTTAGAAAATAAATGGAAAAAAATTTGAAATCAATTACATAGAATGAATGAATGAATGAATGAATGAATGAATGAATGAATGAATGAATGAACAATTCGTGAGTAAATAGTAATATATAACTTACGTAGAATTTGCCGTTTTCAGTTCTATTATATCTCTTAATATTATGAACAAATGTTTATGAACCAATGTAGGAGATTTTATGATTGATTCATTAGTAATTCCGGGCGCATTAACGGCTAACGTCATTAGTTCCAAGTGTGGGATACGTTTTTTTATCGCGGGAGTGGTGGAGATCGTACCCCGCTGGCTGTCGAGATTCAGGGCCGACCTACTGCACGTCGACTTGCGGGTATTTTCTCGAACCAGGTATAGGAGGTTTCGCTAGAATGTAATTAGCTACAGCACGTAAAATCCCTTCTCTTAAAAACAGAAATTGAACGTCTGTGTTGTGAACCCTCCGGCGTCAGCAGACCGGGCCCAGCGCCTTCCTTCTTCCTCCTCCGTCCCTTAGGAAACAGTTGCGGACGGCGCTGCTAGAGCCCGTCGCGTGGCGTCGCCGTCGACGGGCGGGGGGCAGTGCGCGCGACGAGCGGGCGGGCGACGAGCGGGCGGGCGACGAGCGGGCGGGCGACGAGCGAGCGGGCGGGCGACGAGCGGGCGGGCGGGCGACGAGCGGGCGGGCGGGCGGGCGGGCGGGCGGGCGGGCGGGCGGGCGGGCGGGCAGGGGCGGGCGGGCGGGCGGGCGGGCGGGCGGGCGGGCGGGCGGGCGGCGGGCGACGGGCGGGCGGGCGACGAGCGGGCGGCGACGAGCGGGCGGGCGACGAGCGGGCGGGCGGGCGACGAGCGGGCGGGCGGGCGACGAGCGGGCGGGCGGGCGGGCGGGCGGACGGGTGGGCCAGCGGCGGGCGAGGTGTCGAGCGGCGAGAGGGCGGGCAAGGGGCAGGGCGGGCAAAGGGAGCGGCGGGCAAGGGGCGGGCAAAGGGGCGGGGCAAAGGGGCGGGCAAGGGCGGGCAAGGGGCGGGCAAGGGGCGGGCAAGGGGCGGGCAAGGGGCGGGCAAGGGGCGGGCAAGGGGCGGGCAAGGGGCGGGCAAGGGGCGGGCAAGGGGCGGGCAAGGGGCGGGCAAGGGGCGGGCAAGGGGCGGGCAAGGGGCGGGCAAGGGGCGGGCAAGGGGTGGGCAAGGGGTGGGCAGGGGGCGGGTTGGCAGGGGGCAGGCAAGGGGCGGGCAGGGGGTGGGCAGGGGGTGGGCAGGGGGCGGGCGGACAGGAGGCGGGCGGGCGGCGACAGGCGCGGGCGGGGGCGCGGTGGATGCCCGGCCAGCGGCCACAAAACCACGCCTTGGGAGAGCTGATGAAATTCAGGCAAAGGGCCGCGCGGAGACACCCACAAGAAGCGCCGCCCTTTCAGCAAGAAGCCCTTCGGTTCGCTACGACCTCGGCAGCCACCCTCCAGACGCCCTCTGCCAGCGCAGCCCGCTTTGCGACAGGCGCTCGCTCCGATCTCTCGTCATGCCGTCTTCATACGCCCCCCATGCCATCCTCACTCCACCTCGCACCCTCCACACACCCTCCTACCGCCTTCTTGCATCCTCCCCTCATGCCTATGCCACACCCTACTAATGCCATCCTCGCACGCCCCCATGCCATCCTCACCCCTTCTTACGCCTTCTTCACGCCAACTTCACACTCTCTTCTTGCTCTCCCCACGCCCTCTTTACACCCTCCTCATGCCATCCTCACGCCCTCCCACACCCTCCTGTCACCCTCCTCACACCCTCCCCAAGGCCTATTCATGCGCTCCTCACGCAGTCCTCACCCACTCCCTCCTCACCCCTTCCTCACATTCACACCACGGAATCTTCACGACCTCCTCGCGCGATGGCCCCTTCCCACCCTCCTTGCGCCCTCCTCACGCCTCCCCATTGCCTTTCTCACATCATCTTTGCCCCCTCCTCACATTTTCCACTGGCACTATCAACGTTCTTCTCAAGTTATATTCATGCTATTCTCATGAACTTTTTCACCTCCTTCTGCCCTTCTCCAGAATCACTCACAACGTTCTTCCACATCCACCAACCCTCCTCGTGATCTTTTTGTCCTATTGCCTCCTCATTTCTTCTTCATGTACTCCCTAATTTCTGCTCTTACTTTCCACGGTTCCTCTTCTCCCCCCCCCTCAGTTTTCCCTCTTGCTTTGTTTGGTTCATCCTTTTGTTCTCCTCAATTTCTTCTCTTGACCTCCTCAATCCCTCATCTTGCCTTCCACAAATTTTCCACTTGCTTTCCTTGGTTCTTCCTCCTCTTAGTCTCTTCAATTCCTTCACTTGCTCTCCTTGATTCCTCCTCGTGTCCCTAATTTCTAGCTTGCTCTCCTTGATTATTCCTCCTCCTTTTCTCTTCAATCCCTCCTCTTGCTCTCCTCAATTCCTCTTCCTTGCCCCGTTGCCCTGTAAAACAAATTCATTTTTTGGCGGAATTGTTTAGTGTCGGGCTGGTATAATCGGTAGATTAGAGATAAAGCGTTTACCAGTTAAAAGCAGACGAATGCTGGGGGCGAACATTCTCTAGCAATCCTTTTTGCGCGTTCAATGATCCATTTCCCTCAAACGGCTCGATCCATTTTCCTTGCCCAGATTTCCGCTGAACGCATTCCTTCTTGATTTTTCTTACGTTAATTCTCCATATTTTTCTTCCTAGCTCATATTTAAACTACTTTTATAAAATTCGATTATGTTCTAATATTAGTCATTGCTCATTCATAAAATAAAGAACTGTATCATCATTATACAAAATCAATATTTCCTACAATATTCCCTACAATTTACAAATATGGACATAACTTGCTAATTTAATAGCACCAAGCGATGTAAATAACAAAATGTTCGATGCCGTAAGGTATATTTTACCTTAAGTGTGCATCAAGAAACCGATTGACTCCAGATCGAAAACTAATTTATCCCCTCCGTGAACAGAGTGTATCGGACATCGGCAACACATTGCAAATGCGTTCAGTATCTTCTCGGCAATCTGGCGAGGACATTAAAGGACTGGGCAAACCGCACTGGACGATCGTGTCAGCAAATTCAATAGCACACCGCCGTCAGGCACCGTAACCGCCACGATCGGCAAGCGCTTGCAATTGTTTTCCTTGTCGTGCTTATTCCATTTCCGGAGAACGAGCTCGTGAAACATGCTTTGTTTCACGGCCAACGTAATCTCTTTCCGAAAAAAACAACAAAAAACACACGCATTTGGTTTACAAAGACATTCGATTGGTGCCTTTCATTTCCCGTTACTTTCAAAAGATTTCAATTAAAATTGATTAAAAACTAATTTTTATGTTCTACTACAGTTAAATTTCATCAAACAAAACAAAAAACGCGCGCTCGGAAGGCCGAAGAATGCCCCGCATTGCCATTTCGCTTTCATCTGTCTAGGCTTCTGGCGAGGTGTGTATGTGGGTAAATTGGGGGTTGGGGCGTGCCAACTGGTTGATGATATCTGTTGAAAGGGAAAAGGGAAATGTGCTTTGAGTTGTGTAAAATGTGAAATGAGGTGTTCATAAACTGGAAAACCCTTCGTGCTTGTTACTCTGTATTCTCGACTCGCTAATAACTTCGGTCCTTTATTTATTGATGTACTGGTAAATTTTATTACAAAGCGATTAATTTATGCTTGGATCACCATTTCAATAAGAGTTTTTTTGTTTAATTTTAATGTTATTAATTACTCCAATAGACGTTGCTTCTTGTTTTAGAAGTTATCTATTTCGGTGAATTAACAGGAATGATCACAATTCGGAAGATAATTATATAACATCAGTAATATTGAAAAGCGTTTATCATTTTTTTAATTTAAAACTTCAATTACATCTCCAACTTTTGACATAAAATCATAACAAGAAATTTTAGAATCCTAATACACACAATGTGTGGAATATTTACTCCAAATTACTACTCAATTCGTTGTCATACGATAACTGGTTGTTTAATTTATTTAAAATTGTTCTGTCGTGAAAGTTAAAAAAGTTCATATTTTTTATTTAGCCAATATGCTACAAATACAATCGTATGCCTCACTCTAGGTATGGTCACAGCAGTCAAAGGGCTAGGCTCATCCTGCCCGCCTCGATCACATCCCGGATACCCGCCAACTTGCAATGCTACACACCAATACGTAGATGGATTGATGCTATTGGGTAGAGAATGGTTTATCTCGAGTAGAGATGGAGTTCCTCCGTCACTGGATGGTGAGATTGGCGCTGATCTATAAGTCGACTTGCGAGGATTTCCTCCTCCTGGTATTTCCTCCAGGAGAGCACAAAATCTGGGGACAAAATCTCAAATCCTCCAGAAGGGACCAAATCTGAAGCTCCCGAATGGTTTCACTACATATTGTAAAGCGTGCAAGGATGTGTGTATGGGTAAGGGAAACGAGGGCTTCTGAAGGATAAGGAAGAGAAGATCGCATGCCATACGTTACGGTACGTTTGCTAGAGTACTGCTCCAACATACCCCTTGTGTTGATAAAAAAACACAGAAAACTACTCTTCACAGCAGCCGGCTGCTAAAATCTCCTTCTGACAGAGGTTGAGTTAGATCTTGCGATATACCTACAGTACCGTCAGCGTTTAAGTGACTGACAGTTTGACGCGCTGCTGCCACGCATTACTACGCACATGGCACCGCCTACATTACAGATAAATTAAATATCAAAACATTAACGCTTACTGACAGGCTACGACACGTCTTGACACCATGTTCATACTTTCGCCAAAGTCGAACCTAATCGCCTCCGCGACTTCGTGTGAATTAGATGAGCGGCAACTCTGAACGCTGGCTGTGAGAAAGTTAACAAATCCTGGCAAGCTGATTGTTTCAGAGCAGGTCACATGACGGATCATAGCACGTGGCGGAAGAACTGTCAAAGTCGCTTATATGCGGCCCGTACTGTAGTGTCGAAAATTCGCCACAGTCAGGACGTAGCAGAGGAAACGGTAATCCGCAGTACACACGAGATCCATTCAGAACGTATGTACGTCATTTAGCAAATTCAGTAAAAAAAGGCAGAATTTCGAGATTATTCCAACTGAAAATAAGTCACAGAAAATTTCAGGAAAATTCTATTCTTGCTTGAAAATATTTTGAAAGAGATTTTTAATTCATTAATTCAACCAACTTATATTTTAACAATTTTTCGTGTAAGTTTCGTGATCGTGGAAGTAGAAAATATGGAATGAAAAAAACTGAAGATGTCCAGCCGTTGGTATTGTTTGGGTATTATCTTCTATCACTTACCATTACTTTCCAAATAAACGAAAGTTTGTCAAACGAATTCTGTTTCATCAAGAAACAGAAAACAGGTTAGTGTCAATGTGCTCTGCAACTTGTCTTGCCTTGTGACTTTCAGGTGAGTCTCGTAAATTAAGCACCGTGAAGCATTTTAATTATACTACAACTATTTAACATAAAAGTAATCCCGTGCCACGTCAGTCCGCCAACTGAAGCAATAAATAAATATTGGATTCTTATTCTCGGGCGTCTTTATAGTACATTTCTCTAGAGCTAGAAAAATACAACAATAATGAACAAACGAAATCATAAAGCCGTCTCCAAGAGTGGATATTGAATCAATTCCCTGTCATAACTAGAAAGAAACGAAAGCCGATCTGCCCTACATTTGCCACGAACCACTTTGGACCCAGCGGCGCCACCATCGTTCCGACATCTTGTTCCGCCCCGGACGTCTCGGCGGAGTCTCGTAAGTCGCGAGAGGCGGGGCGAAGTGGGGTGGGGCGACACCGCGCCGATCGCCCGGGGCGGGCGAGGGCGGTGACCTATTTGTCGCGAGGGTCGCACGTGCGCGATATATCACTTGGCGGCGGCGGCGGCGGCGGCGGCGATGGCGGTCGGCCCAGCTGCGGCGGCCCCTCCCGCCCGCAAGAGGATCGAAGGCGCGTCCTAGAGCACGTGGACGGCGCAGGATATAGCCGTCGCGCGAGCAGATGGCGCTGCCGCCGATCTGTCAGGGCGCGCGAGACTTTCGCAATCAGAGGGCGCGGCAGATGGTGCAGGGCAGGGGCTGTCGGCGGAGGCTCGGGCTCCTGTGACCCTGCGCGTGGACTGCGGCTTCGGCGATGGCGGTGGTGCGGGTGGTAGGGGCGAGGATTTGTGGTCTGGAGGGGGAGGTGATTGCGGTGGGGAGAATGGCTTGAGGGCGGGAGGGTTCAGGTCAGCGAGGTGTGAAGGTGTCCGACTGCGGTAACGGGAGTAGGAGCGGTTGGAGTGGAAAGGGTGAAGGCGACTGGAGGCATTGAAATAATGGAGACAGTTGGAAATTTGAGGAATTAAGGGCGTTGGAGGATTTGGGGCATTGAGAACTTTATTTGATTTATGTACTAAAAAATTAAAAATTGTATGGGACGTATGAGGGGAAAGATCTTTCTGAAAGTTGTGTGATTTGTGGGTATGGACGTTGGGGAATTGGAGGAACTGGGAACGTTGAGGAGTTCGGAGCATTGGATATGTAATTGAAATAGGAGTTGAGGCGTTGGGGGAGTTGAAGGCGTTGGGGAAGTTGAGGGCGTTGGGGGATTTAAAAGTGTGGGGGGAGTTGAGGGCGTTCGGGGGGTTGGCGTTGTTGGGGATTTCAGGGCGTTGGGAGAGTTCAAGGCGTTGGGTAAGTTGAGGGCGTTGGGGAATGTAAGGGCGTAGGGGAGTTGTAGGCGTTGGGGGAGTTGAAGGCGTTGGGGGATTCAGAGTTTTGAAGAGTTGTAGGCGTTGGGGTAGTTGTGCACGTTTCGGGAGTTGAGGGCGTTGTGGGGGTTGAAGATGATGGAGAAGATGAGGGATTTGGGGGAGTTGAAGACGTTGGGGAAGTTCAGGGCGTGGGGTATTGACGGGTACATTAGCCAGCGAGGGAAATTATACAGCATTAGAGTTTGCGAGGCGGTGGTAAATGTGGGGATGCTCGACTGCTGCTAAATAGTTCCTAACAATATTTCATCGAAACGCATAAAAAGTGCGATAATATTTAAGTTTTTATAAGTCAGAGAGCATGACCTGCTGAGCAGGAAGTAAAAGAAAATTAAAATCACCACGAACAAATTGACAATAAAAATGTATGCTTCTTTCTCATCTTCTTTGGCACCTCATGCAATGTTATATATAAAATAACTTCTCTATGCTTAATTTTCAAAATTTCCATGTTGGTATTTCCCAGATGTGCTCCACTTTCAACACTTTCTTTTTGTAGCTCATTCACTTTCATTAATTTCAGGAGAATTGGATGGATCATTTTGTTTGATGTATTTTTATGGCATAAAACACACGATTGGTTCTGAAAAGAAGAAATAACTTACAGACAATTCGAAGCCGTTTAAAGAAAATAGTTATTTCTGGTAATGAAATAATGGTAAAATATTGAAAGATTCAAAATTTACAAATGAAATACGTATGTGGCTGCTTCAATGAGTTTGGAAGGAACTCTTTTTTTAAGAAATTATTTTTGTAATCATAAAATACACTTTAATACGCTAGAAGTCTAAATAGAAACAATTTTTACCATATTTTTAACCTTTCCTACACGTAAACACTTCAAACTGAAGTGGTGTATCTCGTATTTATCTTGTTCCGAGATATTTACTGTTTTACTAAGGTTGTAATAGAAAATTCAGCAGTACATTATTTTGTATTTTTTACAAACCTATGTTTTAACTCACATCCTTAATAATGAGTAATTTGGATCTGTGTTTTTGAAAACAATTGTTTAAATTGTATGTGCCCTTTCAAGACCCCCTGGAACACTTTAAAAATGTTCTAGAAACCTGCTCTAAATTGGTTCTTTAAATTTCTTGTAAGAATACACATACAAAGATGGTCCAGATGACATAGTCCGCTTTTCTCTGAAAGCTCTAAATTTTCGAAAATTACAAAAGTTTGAATTTTTTTGACGTCTTCATGAAACGACAATACTGAATGTAGCGAATTTTTCTTCAAATTAAATTTACTATCAAGAATTAGTCCTTTAATTAATGTCATTTTCATTGTTTTGAACGAATTAGTTGTTTTCACGCAACGTTAAGTAATATATGAGCAATATTTAAAAAATGAAAAAAAGACCAATTTATAAAACCTCTCTTCGGATAGTGCTAAATGCTTAGAAAAACATGACATAATGGTATATTTGATTTTTCATAAATTACTGAAATGTATTTTTTAAATATCTTACACGCTGTTAATAGTATTAACAGCACCCACGTTGTTATACATTATTGCATTTGTGAGAAGAAGGGTTTCAAATGATTTCATATGAAGTATCCTGAAAACTCAAAAGGCTTGTTTGAAAATGAGCTCAAAAACGGTCAAAAGCCATATTCTCGAATATTTTCTTTAATTTTTACAAATATTGCTAAATGATTTGACTTACATGACATAAACGTCACTTTGATGTAGTCTTCTATTTCAAAAAATTACATAAATATATTTTTTATTATCTTTCACGTCGCTAATATTTACTTTGCAGACATTTCTTATACACTATTGCTTTTGTGAATACAACTGCTTCAAATAACTTCTGAAAAATATCTCGTAAAGTAAATATTACGTTTTGGGTGAATATGTTTCAAATTGCGCGTTTTCACAAACGCATTTACGATATTTCCTTTGATATGGTTCTAAATTTTCCAATGAAAATGAGCCTACAGGACGAGTTTTACCCTTATTATTAATAAAGTCATACTTCAATTCCACTTTTAGAATTGAAAAAAAAATGATGCACTCAGAATAATAACGACAGATTCCAACCAAAGTTCATTTCGAGAAAAAAAAAATTCTGTTTTCGTTCACGATCACTTGCGCAAAACACGAGAAACTACCGGTCAGAGCAGCCGGCCGCTAGAATTCTCCTCCAGAGAGCGACTGATTTCAACATAACTGATAAGCTAGTGTGGAAAAACCTGCCACTGTCGGGACTCGAACCCTGAGACATCCCGGTCAGAGGCACTGAAGTGACATCAATTGATGCACCGAGCCACCTCTCTCGGTGTAAGGGTTACCAATTGCATTATTTAGAACCTTGGTGATTAATACAGATAAGAACAAAATATTCATTCCCTGATTTTATTCAACTTCGGTGGCGTAAATTAGATCCTGGTTGCATTTGTTAAAAGTTTCTATCTCATGGATGCCTTCCGTTAGGGTATTGCATATTCGACACCTCTCTCATACATAATGAGGTTGAAGGTCATTTTTAAGAAATTCGTTTGTACGTCTGCCATTAAAATTGCTGTCAGAAGGAGCTACAATGAGTAGTCCATAAATTTTATTCACAGAAGTAGACATTTTAATTTAGAATACGGCTAACTATTTAGGAATAGCTTTATATAACGTTGTCTTTTTCTCGAAGCTATAACATTCTTTGCTAATAGAAAAATAGAAAATATGTATATTTTAATACACTCCATAAAGAATTCAATATCTTAAAGTAATTAAAATTAATAATAAATAGCTGAACGTTTTTGCTATTATGCTTTAATACTAATACAATACTCAAAGTTTCGGATGAAAACGTTCGGGTGAAATGATACCTTTTAGGAACACAGTAATCTTGGTTAATACTGTTAGGTTCTTGTGCGGCCTCAAAACAAAATCGGAACGTCTATTCCATGTACACGCTGTGTTTGTGTCTGCAAATGGAGATCTCAGAAACAGGTTCTCTCTTTTGGACTGCGTTATCGCTGGTCTCCAACACATCGAACGGTTTCCCTTCGACTGGGTGTGTTATTTCTCGACGTTCGGGCAGTAAATTGTTAAGTGAGCAGAACGCTTTGGTACTGTTTTTTGTTTTACACTCATAAAACAAACAACCTTTTAGTCGAGCAAGTCCGTGAAATATTCATTTCTTCAGATAACAAACTCACAAAATCCTGCCTTATAAAATTGTAATTTGAATGCAAAATACATTTCGAAGTAGAAACGAGACGTATATTCCCGATGTTTTAAAACACCACTAAAAGACCCTAGAAATCTTTTTTTTCTTCTTCTTTTTGTGCGGAAAATGCCACATAAGCTGTATTTATTTCAGTTCCCGCAGCGCGCAAAAAAATTGAAAATTAGTTTTGGAAGGCGAGTCAAAGAGCCGCGCTAATTAGAAAGGCGAAGATAAAATCGTTCCCGCTAAAGGATGCCGATAAAGAAGTCGAAGGGGAGCGGGTTTTGGTTGTAGCGAAACACAAGAGGCGAGCGCCGCGAAACCTCGTTACATTCCGCGCGCATAACGGCTTTGATAGCGCGAAAGGAACCGCTGTAATGGCGTGCAAATTGCGAGCCACGCCCGTCATTTCTACAACCAATAGTTTAATTCAATGTCCACGGTAGTTGGGAGGCCCTCTCGGCTTGTAGGGGCGAAGACTTTCGGTGGTATAATAGTTAGCGTATCAGGCTGCTATTCCCAAGTTGGCGGCCTCAAACCCGATCGAAACCGTGGATTTTTTAAGGGCGAAAAAATCCTTCGCACGCGTTCCTTCGGAGGGAAGTAAAGCCGGCTGTCACCTGTAGATTTCTTGCATGTAAAAGATTCTCACGCCTAAAAGAAGAGTATGAGGTAAATTTAAATCTCCTGTTTCGTCGTCCGTCTTCTTTCTCTGGTTGTCGGTGAAAGGAGAGTAGCAAAATTTGCGTGGTAAGGCGGAATAGCAGTCCTGGTGGCCTGAGTCTTGACCCGTAAAAACTAGTGGTGCTACAGAAAGACACATACTTTTTCGTACCAGTTTGTTTTCTAATTTCTTTGGTCTAGGATAGCTTTTCGGACTTGCCACATACTCTTGCCAGCTGGCATCTACAACCGCCCAAAGCACATTTTCTTCCAATTTTCTCAATTTTTCTGTTTCCTAATACTAGAAACGAAATTTTACTTTAAGAATATTATAAAAGAGTAAAATTTCGTCATATAAGGAAATTTTTATTGAAAACTTCGAAACCATTTTTAATAAAATGGTGTTTAAGCCTTACTGTAAATGAGAAATTTGAAACACATTTTCACAGAAATATTTTGCGTTTTCGAAAAAGTTAATTGGAAATAATTTCAAGCACCAGTCACAAATGCAATAATATATACAAATCGCTGGAAATACGCATAATAAAGACGTAAGAGATATTAAAAAAATATGTAATTTAAAAAATAAAAGAATAGCAGAATGGCGTTTATGTAATCTTATAAAGTACATTTAGCTCTATCCCTACCAAAAGTTTTTTTAAGAAAGCATGTAGAACCATTTTTGCAAAATGTATTGTTTTTGTTATTGTTGTAAAATTTGGAACCGATTTTGAGAAAAAGTCGCTTGAGTTTTGTGAAAATGGGGAATTTTGAGCTCATTTTCACAAAAAACTGTTGAGTTTTCGAGGAACGTTATATGACATTATTTAAAGCACATGTACTCATAAATACAATAATGTGAACAAATTGCAGCTTATGTAAGTATAAAATATGCTAGAGACAAGCCAAAAAATTACAATTTTGTATTTGTTGAAAAAAACAAAGGAATACAGCAATAATGCGTTTATGTCATTTTATAGAGTGCATTTAACACTATCCATCCGAAAAGTTTAAAGAAAAAATTTGGAGACTTTTTTAAAAAACCGTGTTCTTGTAATTTTATACTAAAATTGCAAATATTGCACGCAATATTGCGCGAAAATTTCAAAATTTTCAAAAAAATGTACATTGCATAATGAAAGAACTATTTATGTACAAGGAATTTCATTTGAAGAAAAAATCTCTATCTTCAATTTCGCAGTTGTAGGAAGACGCCGAAAAAATTCAAAATTGTGCAATTTTCAAAAATTCAGAGTTAATTGTGAAAATCGGACCTATGCCACTTTTATATGTGTATTTTACTCTACTTTTACAAGAAATTTAAAGAAAAAAATTGGAGCCGTTTTTGAGAAAAGTTTGAAAATGTCTGAGCGGTATGTGCAACTGTAACAACCCCAAATTTCGAAGAGGGTTTTTCAAAATTGCTGCGCCTCGAGTCGAGGCAGATCTACTAGGGAATATCCATTTTGGAAAAAATCGAACCTATGATTTAGGCGCTTGTGTTGTTCCCAGGCAGACGAACGGACAGACAGACGGACGGACGAATGTTTAAAAAAAAACAACACTTTTTCGGTATCAGGGGACTCCAAAAACGTGTATTTTCGTTGAAATCTTGAAATCGAATTTCTGTAGCATTACAAAACTTTATAATACGTATGTACCCCGTATATACGTAGGAATAAGAGAAAGTAAAAATAGATCTTTACACGGTGATAAAAATTCGCAAAGTCATTATACAGCAGAAAACTCTGCTTACGATAGTGAAGAGTAAAATAATTCTGGTTCCACTATACATTAGTCTGAAAAAAAATGTAATTAACAAATATTATTGAAGCAAACTGAGAGAATGTATCATCATCCTTCAATTAGAATTGAAGACAATATCCGTATAAAAGACCGGGATTTGGGCAAAATAATTTTTTTGGGATGCCTAGATGTTGTATAGATAAATTATATTGCTCGAAGTTTATGAAGAATGGGATATTTCTGTTGGACGGCTGGATCAAGAAAAGCTTATAAAATTCAATTGCTTGCTTACTTCAGCCTATTCTTGTTGCGTCTAGTATTAAATTGAACACACATTTTTAACAACATTTACAAAATATTATTGAAATGTTCAAAAAAAGGTCAGTTTCCACTTTCTGACACAGTTAATACAAACTTTTTCATTCCAGAAAACCACTATACACATTTCTAACATATAAAACTCTCTTGTGCTTATCTTCTAATTCCTTTTGTCAAGTTAAAATTCTGAAATCACAGTACTCAAAATAACTGTTGCGACCATCGCAACACTGGAAATGTAAGTCTTCAAATCAATTACTACTCTCTGGCAGCCACGAATTAGTAAGGCCCTAATTCTTAGGTTTCATATTTCTTTATTTCTCACATCTTAATCTCTTTCGAGAAGCATTTACGACGTACGCACCGTTTCAAATGCGCGTAGAGAGAGATTAAGAAGTCCTTCACGTAAGGTATTTCGGGTTTTTTACACAGTTGTTCATTGGCACAATGCATCTTCAAGTACATTTGCATTTTGTATTACAATTTTCAAGCGAATATTTAAGAAGTTGGAAATTTAATTTGTTTTTGCTCACGTTCCGAAGTAAAAAAATTGAATAAAATGACTTAGAAATTTAAATGTGTTATTTTTGCTATAATATTGTTCAGGTTGATACTATCATAAGGAAAAGTGAATAAAACCCTATCAAGGGGTAAATCGAATTTTTAAAAAGACCAAAATGACTTTTGTAGAATCCTAAAATTCCAGACCATACATGAAACATTATAACTAAAGACCGGATTCCCATGTAAATACATATTTTCTTTGCTAACTTAAAATTGAATGAACCTTTACAGAAATTTTAATCATAAAACGGACGTTATTTTAGTACTTCTTTTATATTGCACGAAATTGCATGTTTTGGGAGTTACTGGACGAAATTGCACGTTTTTGGGTATTGGTTTTTGATTTTTCGCGACAAATTTGCAAGATTCATAGTTTTATAACATAAAATATAATCAGTATACTATCAACTTGTTTTAATTTACCTTTTTTAAAGGTTCCATTAAGAAAAAACGTTTTTCTGACTTCACCCGGCAGTGCATTCGAGTGGTCTGTGAATCACGAATGCCGTTTAATACGTATCAATTCTGCGTTTTGTTTCCTGTGAACTAAGCGTCTATACCTTTCATGATGTCTTTTGTTTGATTAAAATTTCTGAGAGTTGCAGTTGGGAGTAGGGACATGCGGCCCTTGGTTGTGGCCGCTCAGTCAATATTAAGCTCAGTCAAGCTATATTCGATGTATACTTCCCAACCGGATCATATATTCGTTTGGTCAGTCTCCACTGAACTTACCAACAGGAGACCGCATGCACGAGACACATTTGACCTTATAAAGCAAAGGTAAATGGCAAGCTGTACTGGGTTTCAAATTCATCGAATTTCTCGGAACCCTGCGGTTGACCTGCAAAGTCCAGAGAGAATACGCTCGGTTTTTGATCGCTTTCTGCGTGCACACATACGTTAGGGTAAGGCTCGGCACTCACGCAAGTGTAACTATAGAACTAAGTTTTTTCTGCCTGAAAAATATTATGTATATAATATATATATATATATATATATATATATATATA
>BLKR01006831.1:0-49198 GCA_011170035.1 Teleogryllus occipitalis | reverse complement strand
AAGCGTTGTCTTAAGGCGCCCGCTGCCGCTCGCTTTGCTGCGCTCGCCGCTGCCTCCCTGCTTGCTCCGTGGCTTTCGCGTCGTCGTTGTTTTCTCGAAGCGCCTCTCTGTATCTCTCGCCGCCGCGCCGTTCATTGCATATACGCGTTTATTCTCTATCTTTCCGAAATCCCTGTCGTAATATTATTTCCAATAAGTCAATGTCATGTAGCGTATCGTGCCTACATTCTGATTATAATAATCACCAGGGCACATTTCCTGTTTGGTCAAAATATTTCCCATATAATCAGTTTCCACAGTCAGTTTTCCGAATTTAATTCCCAAAATAATATATTGGAACGAACCATTCCTATGTATTCAATGTCTCTTATAACGAAATATTTCATTCTAAAATTCCATTCACACATTGTTCCTTTCTCTTCCATACCTCTATATCATAATTTTCTTCAGCCTTCCTGGGCATTTCTAGTGTTCTTGTTCAATGTATAGCATTTCTTGTCAATCATTCTTCTCGTGTCAAAAATATTTGCCTCTTTAATTTTAAAAGAAGTTTTTCTGATGAAAAACTTCTTTTAAAATTAAAGAGAGAAAACTAGAGCTTACGGGAATTGTGAGGCAAATATTTTTATTAACATTGATATGTTTCTGTTAATTTTCAAGCGCGAGTTCCTTTACAGTCGTTATAATCGACGTTTTGTACTTGTACCTTCAGATACCCATTGAGTTATTTCTTCCACTCCCGCCGGCGCTGTTGTTACCTTTATCACTTAAAGAGAAAACGTATTTTCCATTCCATTTCTGGCCGATAATATGTGATTTTATGGAGCTGATCTAAGATATTACGGCATTGCAATGCGCAATGAATTAAGGTTAGTAATATATCGCGCTAAGGTTAGTAATATATCATTTTATTTCAAAGAAAAAATCAAAGAAACGAATTTTGTTGAAAGATCTTGTAATTTTCCGTATCACGGTCATATTGAATGTATGCCTATTTGCTCAAAACTTTTGCTTAGAAATGATGATTATGCCACAAAAATAAATACATTTTAATGCACCATACGCACAAATGAAAAAGACAAAATTGATGTTACAACTTTTCAGGAATTGATTAGCAATGTTTTTACGTTAACTGAAATCTGTATTTATAAAAATTTTACTTTTAAATACATTACAAGTGCTAAGATGTTACACCTACTGAGAAATATGAGTAATAGTATTCCATTAAAAACACTGAAGTTAAGATTTACTTGAAAAACTGAAAAACTGAAAATACATTAGTAGGAAATCCAACACAAGATCATTCCTCCAACCGAAATATTTTATTTCAAGAAGTTTGATGTAATGAGGTTTCTGGATCAAATTTTTATTTTCGTGAAAATCTGACTACTTTCATATTTTCAGACTCGCAATTCAAGTACCGATAATTATGGATGTAAAACCGATTGTATGAAACTTCCGTAACTACAGGTTAAAGTCTACATGAATTTTTTCGCAAAAATTAAGGCACGTTCTATTTTGAGGAGGATGAGAGGCAGAAAAATACTTTAGCCCTTTATTTAATGAACAATGTTTATATGAAAATATCAGAATAATTTTGAGATTTACTTTTATTATGAATAAAGAAGGTAACATATTACTATCTTCTTTTACTTTTAATAGAAAGCATTGTTTTGCTCAACAGAAATACCAGTTTATCCTTAAACGTACTCTACGATATTGGTGTTTGCCCAGGTAATGTGAGAAAACTACAAGGCATACCAATGACCTAAAATAGCTATGCACATTGTTTTGGAAACCTGTTCACATTTACCCTTCATTCTAATTCGGTTTAATTAACATTTAGTACCGTTCTTCATATTTTCATGGTAGCTTTGAAATTCGTCATTTGAACTGCATGTCTATTACATTTTTATCGTATGACGATTGAAATTTTTAAGCTGAATGGCATGTGCTTTTGCAGTTGACGTAGCATGGATTGATGTTTTTGCCATTGTTCCTGAGGCCCTATGTTTGCGTTCGAAATTACGTCGATTTCCTGCGCTCATTGCTGCAAGCACAGGCGAAGCGTTTCATTCGGCTCAGTCATTACGGAAATCGTTACTAGTAGTATTAACAGTGCATTTCGACCAATTGGATGCGAAGAATGCCTTATTGTTCGTTGCTGTCCTCCGCTCTTCCTTTATTACTTCCCACTAAAGCTATCGATTTCCAAGGCCAACGATTCGTCATGTCATGTTCATACACAGGGAATTAAACACGCCTCTTCGTGATATGCCACAGTTTTATTCACTATCAAATGCCATAATCGAACAGCCCTGAAAAAGCGTACTGGTCTACATTCGCAGGCGAACAAGTCTCTGTTATAAAGCAGATAACCAAAGAGCATGCCGCACGTGGCCTGCTGCACTGATGGTGGCGAGGCAATGGGAATAGAGGACGGTTGTGGAGTGGGAGGTGACTGAGACACGAATTGGGGAAGATGAGTGGTAAAACAAAGAAATAACGCTAAGAAATGAATGACGCAAGATATTATAACTTTAGCAAAACTAAGATACGTGAACATGGCGGGATAAAGGGATGCTGGCAGCACCAGGGAACAGTCACAAGATTCTAGAAGGCGTCTAAAATGAGAATGAGAAATAAAAACGATGGGAATGGTGCAAGTGACTTGTGGGAGGAAACTGACAGTGAAAGTGCCGACGACATGGTGGATGTAAACGATAGGGGTGGTAGGAATAATGCGGTTTACGAAGAACATAAGGGCGATACGAGTGACGGAGATGACGAATGTAACGTGTGCGACGGAAATGATGAGATTGGAGTTGTTCGGGTGGACTGAAACAACGAGAATTCGATGGAGCTGACATGAAGCCACACAGCCATAAGGCCGGCGGGGCCGACGGGGCTTACGGGGGCGATGAGGGCGGCGGGGCCGACGGAGCTGAGGGAGCCGATGGGCTGACGGAGCCGAGGGGGCTGACGGGGCCGACGGGGCCGACGGGGCCGACGAGGTCGACGGGGCCGACGTGGTCGACGAGATCGACGGGGCTGACGTGGCCGATGAGGTCGACGGGGCCGACGAGGTCGATGGGGCCGACGGGGCCGATGAGGGCGACGGGGCCGACGGAGCCGAGGGGGCCGAGGGGGTCGACGGGGCCGACGGGGCCGACGGGGCCGACGGGGCCGGTGGGGTCGACGGGGCCGACGGGGCCGATGAGGGCGACGGGGACGACGGAGCCGAGGGGGCCGACGGGGCCGACGGGGCGACGGGGCCGACGAGTGAGAGGGTGAGAGGGTGCAGAGCGGACGGGCTCAACGGCGGCGTCTGGAAAGGACGTAACTCGCGGGAGAGACAGCATTCACAGAGATGTAGGATCGACATAGACGAGGGAGTGATTGGTATGTACTAGAACCTCAAATACTACGCTCAAAGAAACGTTAGTAAAGTGAATGTATTATCGCAAAATGTCTTCCTCCCTCGCTGGATTGTGAAATTCGCTGGAGACTAAGACGCTGGCTTGACAGGGACTTCCCCCTCCAAATTTCTCTCTTAGCAGAGCATCGCCACAGTCTCTTAGCAGGGCAACAAACTCCAAGCTTCTAACTGGTCTCCTGACATATACTGTGCATGTTAGTGTAGGTTTGTGTAAGTAGGGAGTGAGGACAAGAAAGAGGAAGGAAAAATCGCGCGCGGTCCGTGGCCCGTTTGTTAGGGTTCAGTATTCGCCTGGTATTGTTCGAATAAACCACGTAAAACTATCGATGAGAACAGCCGACCGCTAAACATCTTCTCCAGAGAGCGACTGAATTCGACCCAGCTATGTACTACTAGCTAGTGTCGCAAACCTCCACTGACAAACCTCACACCCTAGGACGCCCCGGTTGGAGTCGCTGCACAGGGAGAGGCAATATGGCTACGAGCTCCACTCAGCCTGTCGCAGATGAGGTAGAGAATGGGCGTGGCCGGGGGAAGTCGAGTTTGCAGCTGATGAGAATGCACCAGAGGCGGCGTGGGCCCCGCGACCCTTCAGATGCATATCGTCGTGGGTAGAGCCCAAGCCGGCGGGCACGTGTGCTGGTAGGCGGGGGGTGGTAAAAGTCGTGGCAGCGGGAGCGCTATCTGATGGCGACGTCGAGGCTGCTGTGAGCGCGGCCGGGCGGGAGCGGGAGCGGGGGCGGCGCGCGGCGTGGCAGAGTCGCGCAAGCGGAGCTGAGTGAAGTGGGTCGGGACGGGTCGGGACGGCTCTGGGGATTGGTCGATTGGCGCTCGGACGGGTCGGGACGGCTGGACGGGTCGGGACGGGTCGGACGGGTCGGACGGGTCGACGGGTCGGGACGGGCTGGGACGGGTCGGGACGGGTCGGGACGGGTCGGGACGGTCGGGACTGGCCGACGGGTCGGGACGGGTCGGGACGGGTCGGGACGGGTCGGGACGGGTCGGGACGGGTCGGGACGGGTCGGGACGGGTCGGGACGGGTCGGGATTTGTCGGACGGGCCTGGACGGGTCGGGACGGTCGGGACGGTCGGACGGGTCGGGACGGTCGGACGGGTCGGGACGGGTCGGGACGACGGGTCGGGACGGGTCGGACGGGTCGACTTGGCCGACGGTCGGGACGGGTCGGGACGGGTCGGACGGGTCGGGACGGGTCGGGACGGGTCGGGACGGGTCGGGACGGGTCGGGACGGGTCGGGACGGGTCGGGACGACGGTCGGTGGGACGGCCGGGACGGTCGGGACGGGTCGGGACGGGTCGGGACGGGTCGGGACTTCCGGGTCGGGACGGGTCGGGACGGGTCGGGACGGGACGTTAGGGGACGTTAGGGGACGTTAGGGGACGGGACGGGACGGGACGGGGCGGGGCGGGACGGGACGGGGCGGGCGAGAACACGGCACGGCGGGATCGGGGCTGCGCCTGCGTGAAGTGGGCGGTCTGAACAGGGCCAGAGCAAGAGGGGGAGTCTTGGCGCGGGGAGAAGGGAAGGGGCGGCTTCTGGTGAGCAGCGGGTGTGGGCGGAGCTTTGCGGGGTGGGGCGGGCCGATGCTGCGCTTGGCAAGGCTGGTGTGCGTGGGGTTGGACTGGGTTGATCTGGGCTGGGCTGGACCGGGAGTGTAGGGTCTGAGAGGTCCAGGCAGGGCGGGGCGAGATGAGGTGGGGGGACGTCAGGTTGGGGGGGGGCAGGCCGCGCGCGCGCTGTCGGCGCCCACTCCGCCTACGCGCTCATCGACCGCCGCCAATTTAATTACGGCTTCCTTCGTTAGAGGGCGCGCTCAGGAATCGACCGCAAGACGCCGCGCCGCGCCGCCCGAGCCCCGGCCACCGCCGCCTCTACCACTACCTCCACCACCGCCTCCGCCGCTCAGGGCCATCTCCATCACCTCGAGCGCAAAGAGCGAGCATCGGAGTTGTGGGAATGGAGCGTTCAGCCTTCTCCCTTCAGACTTCCTTTTAAACCATTCAAATCTCTCCCCACCATTTTCCTCGCTGATTTTAAATGTTTCTCGTTTGATAGGTTTGTAATAATATTTTATATAATACGAAGTGGTTGATTAATGTGGTCTCTACTACTTACTTCTTTTTATTAAAAATATTACCATTTTAATTGTTTTTTTTGATTCGTTACATTTTTACTGATCGAATCGATGTTGTCATGATTTTTCTCAGACTCATTATATTCAGCTAACAATGCTTTCTCTGTTCAGCGTAGATCTTTTTCCATAAATTGCTCCGTACATCATGGTCTCTTAACCCATTATTCTTTTAATAATTTTCTCTCTTCCCCTTGTGCATAGCAAATGTTCCGGAGTTTGATATTATTCAAAGTATTTTACAATGTTTATTTGTCTACAATTTTATTTTAAATGGTGCAAGGTTTTGGCTGACATTTGAAACATCAATGTTTGAAACACTAATTGTTGGAGTAGCAATCCTAATAACTATATTGAAGATAATGGCATGGAAATCAATGATGTTTATGAAGATAAGTAATTCAATAAGAAATTTCATGGTTCATTGTTTTAGCAATGTTATAACTTTAGTTCAGAAACGTGTTTTGTCAACATGTGTTGCGGTGTAACTGAGTGAGAGAATATATAAGGCTAAAGCAGTGAAGATGAGGGGTTGTTGGGGACTGGTGTTGTTGCATGATTAGAATACATCGGAGGAGACCTCAATTATAAGCGCTGCGCGGGCGATGATGTTTGGGCGAGTGATGATGGCTAACGGACTTATTGTGCAGCGCCCTACAATGGCAAATGAGTCTTGGCATTTGGTCTTGGCAAATAAGAGATTGTTGAATTGAAGACACAAAAATTAGGAATGTAAACTGCAAGGGAGGGTAATTTTAATGATGATACCGGGGTTTATATTCAAAAACAATTTCATCACGTCCAAGTTTATTGTAATGTTTAGGGAGCTAATTGAGATTTCTGGCACGTAGTTGTCTCGGTAAAATAAAAGAGGTGAGTCCATGGTCGCTATAGTATTATAAGCAGTCGTCAAGATGCATAAAGTGAGGATAGCAAGGGAGGTGAAGTCTCAAAGAGACAGCGGACAGGGTTGGAACGGAAGACCAGTGTGGATGAGGAGGAATCGACGATGGAGATAACATCAAAAGTGACGGCAGGAGTATTGAATGGAAAAAAGAAAGAAATCAAGTAAGAAAGATAGGAAGGAATAAAGTAATTAAACAGAAAGTATGAAAGAGGTAAAGGAGAGTAAAAAAGGAAGAGATGACTCAGCGAGGAAAGCGTGAGTGGAGATATGAGATGAAAAGAGAGAGTATGTCAGGTGAAATGGAAAGGAGGGAAACAATGACGGAGCTGGACGCCTGCAGTGTAATTACTTCACTGACGACTAGAACAGAAGTAAAGACGAATGAAAATATGACGGTGCGAGGTGAAATTAGAACGGAGATTGAATACGTTGGGTGAAAGAGAGCTGGGGGAAGAGTTGTCGAGAAAATAAATGGCTAGAGAGTCAAACCGATGATGGTGAAGGTAGGGAATGCTAGCGAGAGTGAAGGGTGTAACCGACGCAAGTAGAATCATTGTGGCGAGTAGGGAGGGCAATGACGTGCAGATGGAGCGTTGCGAGTGGGAATGGTTGGAGTGGCGGTAAGGGCTAACGAATTAGGAAGAAAGGTGTTTGTCTGGGTCTGATGGTATGGTGCGGCGTCCTGTGAAGAAATGGTGTGGAGGAGTGGGAAAGAATGAGAGGGCAGACGGGAGGGCCAAGAAGGTGTTGGTTGTTGGGAGGTGTTGCTGGCGGGGTGGAATGGGTTGAAGAGGTAGGTGAAATTTCTGAGATAGAAGAGGGAGGCGCAGCCGTGCAGGCGGGGCGAGGGGGGTGAGGTGACGAGAGAGGAATTGAGGCAGATGGGGAAGGAATTTCGGGGTCAAGAAGGTGTTGATTGCGGGGAGGTGTTACTGAGGGGATGGGAAGGGTTGGAGGGATACGTGACATTTCTGAGATAGAAGAGGGAGGTGGAGCCGTGCGGGCGGGGCGAAGAGGGTGAGGTGGCGTGAGGGGAATTAAGGCGGAGTGGGAGGGACTTTCGAGGTCAAGAAGGTGTTGGTTGCGGGCAGGTGTTGCTGAGGGGGTGGGAAGAATTGGAGGGGTAGGTGACGCTTCTGAGACGGGAGAGGGAGGCGGTGCCGTGGGGGAGGGGCGAGGAGGGGAGGTTGGAAGAGCTGACGGGAGGGGGAGTGAGGTGTAGGGAAGAGGGTCTTTCGGCGTCAGAAAGAGGTGGAGGGACGGGCGTTGGTGGGGCGGAGTGGGGGGCCGATGATGGGGCGAGGGGGCGGGGCGGCTGCGCCGAGGGAGTTGTTTGTTGCCCTTGCGCGCGGGGGGGGGGCGTGGGAAGAGCGCGCCTTGTGTGTGGATGAATGATTTACGCAGGTGGTGAACAAACAGTTGCCGAGGGCTGCGGCGTTCTACCCAAGATACGTCTGAAATAGTCCCGTAGACAGTTCGCGAGCTTTTTTTAATTGCTGATTGCCGCCATTATTTTCGTAAGATTTACTTTAAATGGAAAGGTTTTTGACAATGTATTGAGCGGAATATGACAAACTTCTACGACCGATAACATATGTTCTTACATTTAACGCATTCAATCTTTCCATTTTTTGTTCGTATTATATTTGATAGGGAAGAAAATATATGGTATATTTCATATTTATATTTATGTACAAATTGAAAAAGATTTCAAATTAATAATAAGTTTGGTACAAAATAAAATAGGCAACAAGATTAATGTTATCACATGTCACATCAAAGTGCAATACGAAATATATGTAATGCAATATTTTAAAAACAATATATTTATTGAAGAAATTCTTACAAACTTTTAATATTCTTCAAAGTAGTTCCCCTGGGCATTCTCAAACTTTTTCCGGCGACTCTGCCACGCACGGTTCCCGTCCTGGAAGGGTTCAACGGGGATTTCGGCAAGGCCCTCGTCATGGCGTCTTGGATGGCATTAATCGATCCAAAATAGTTTCTTTCAGGGCGGTCTTGATCATCTGGAAGAGAAAGAAGTCGGCCGGAGCCATGTCCGGACCGTAGGTTTGTTGGGGCAGTGTTGTCAAATTGTGCTTCGCCTGATTCAAACGCGCAATGCAGAGTAGTTTGGAGATTTGTCGAGGTGGAGCTTCCAAGTTGCGCTGATCTCCTTGTCACACAGGCAATTCTTTTTCGCTTTCGTCAACGTGCTCTACTACATAGTAGGTGTCGTTCAGGGTTTGATCTTGAGAAACGAACTCTCTGTGGACCATACTTTACTTACCGTGGCATCCGTACCATACTTACTGTGGCATCGAAAAAAATTATCAACTTTCTTTTCACTTTCGACTTGCTCGTTCTTGCTTTTTTCAGATTTGGGGACTCTGAAATTTTACACGTAGAGTTTTGACGTTTCGGATACTCAACCGACTTTAACATATGGTGTAAATGGGTCAAATTGTCATCGTATATGCTGGTTGAAGGCCGTCCAGTGCGGCGTTAGTTGACCACATCTTCCCCGCCTCCCTTACACGCTTTCAACCACCTCGAAACTTGCGAATATGACAGAGAACTGACTAATAAGCTTGATCGATTATTTGCTGGGTGTCCGCAAGAAATTTGTCACCAAACGTGGAGACAGCGATCCTGATGCCCCAACTCTTCGGAGCAGTCTTGCAGAGAAATAACTTTGAAGCTGAGCCATTTTAAGTTTCCGGACAAAAAAATTGCATTACTTTCCAGATTTGTATATAAATAACAATTTTGTTACGAAGTAAATTTCAGAGTTGTATATGTGCGTCATTCAATAATTAAAGAGACAAATTGGTCTAGAGAAAAAACAGTTGGTAGGAGAAGTTTGGTAATTTTAGGACATTAAGTTGCCATCACTGGGATGAGCCCTGACTATCTGGATGAGCATCATTGTTGTGTACATAACCTTAAAATTACGTCGAACGATAGCGATTCAACTTGAAAATCCCAAATTGGTTGAACAACGGTCTGTGAAAGGTTTTTTACTTTCTGAATTGCAAAAGCAACTAATATTTGTACTAAGATGACTAAATTGTGTGGTGAAAGTTGTAAGAACCGCGGGAAGTTTTAAAAGTAGGTAGAACAATCCAAAAGTCGTCGAGACTCGGTGAGAGCCGAACACCGTTCTGGCCACATCAGCAGAAAAAGTCATGTTGACGGTCTTTGGGGACGCTGTAGGTGCGTTCTCGATGAATAGCGTACAATAAACAGCCAACACTACTCAAATATGCTTTTGAACAAGATGAAGGCAGTCATAAGAGAGAAACGTCGTGAATCTCAGAGGAGAGGTGTGCCTCTACAGCAAGACGTCATCCTCACACTGCTTAACAAAGCTCTGAAATCATCGACAAAACGGGGTGGGAGGTTCTATCTCATTCCCCTTACAGCCCCGATTTAGCACCATCTGATTTGCATTTGATTGGTCCACTGAAAGAAGCATTACGTGGGAAGAAGTTCTAGGATAACGAAGATGTCAAATAATTGTGGGAAAGTGATTCAAATACCATGATAAAGAGTTCTTAGCATCCGGTGTAAAAAAGCTGGTAACCCGTTGGGACAGTTGCACAATTGTTGGTGGGGATTATATTGAAAGGTAGCAAAAGTCCTATTTCGTAAAAATAAACGTTCATTTCTCCAGATCAATCTGTCTCTTTAATTATTGAATGCCCCTCGTAGTTTATTTTTAATTTATTCCAAGACGTGACTGTGGTTCATTATCCTTTCAAAGCGTGACGCGTGATGTAACTTTCCATTTGGGTTACGTAATATTTCCTTTCTTTTCCTGTTCCTGTAACTATTCATTTTAATTTGAAAGATCTGTAAGTGGCATTTTTTAATATGAGTAGTAGAAATATGATTCTTCCATTTTAAGAGTTTTATTATCCTCGTAGTAGTTAGAATACTAGTGATGGTAATTGATTTGTAAAGAAAATCCTATCCAGGCATGCATTGCGCATTAGCTAAAGCATTGATTTAAAAGTGAAGCTAGCTTTATGTGGAACCCAACTTCCAGTGAGAGTATATTGTGGCTTCGTGGTAGCAAAATAACAACACAGACACGAGCTCTATTTACAAATCCATTTATTTACAAGCTTTACACTATTCACAGCTCTGGGGTTACGCTCGCAATCTGCCTCTGTGCTTCCACGCACACTGCTCCCCGCCCCAGGCTGGTGCTTCCTCCACTCAGACGCTTCACCGCGCCGGTGCCCGGACACCCAGTGCTGCGCACTGTCAGTGTCACAAGGAATACACCTCCGCCTCCTGGGGCAGCAGTTGCGTCCGCACGCGAGGCAATCTCAAGACGAACTCCTCCTCTCCGCCGCGCTCCTCGTGGCGGTCTCGGGATCCTCCACCCTCTAGCCTCTCTGAGAAATGCGGGTGGCGTCTGGGACCACATGGCCACCAGGGGGTCAGTCTCCACTGCCCTGCCGCCTTGCGTCATGGGGGGTCAGAGCTCCCTCTTCCATTGGCTTTGTTACTTCCCACTTTTGTTAGTTCCCATGTGGCCATCAGCCTCCGACATCTTCTAAGGACATTCGCAAGTCTGGCCGCCATGTGGTGATGTTACAGTATTTAATTATTCTGGTCGAATTAAGTGCTGATGTCATTCCCCTGTAAGTGTAGTACATACCTCGTGAGGGGGCGGTGGCCCCCTCCCCAGGAAGGTGAGATCCGGCGTCAACAGGTCAACTTGCAAGCGGTTCTTCCATCTAGTTTTCTCCC
This sequence comes from Teleogryllus occipitalis, assembly GCA_011170035.1. Classification (NCBI taxonomy): domain Eukaryota; kingdom Metazoa; phylum Arthropoda; class Insecta; order Orthoptera; family Gryllidae; genus Teleogryllus; species Teleogryllus occipitalis. The sequence goes on along the minus strand of BLKR01006831.1, from coordinate 37,937 downwards.
CCAGAGAGACTCCGCCCCAACAGGGAAATGCCCTGTACTGCCCTCTGGTCTTCATACAAGTGTGCATGAAAGTGTGTGCAAGGGGAGATGAATGGACGAGAAGAAGGAGAAATGAGAGCTCGTGCGCACCTTTGCCCGCTTTGCTAAGCGCAATCTGTGGGTTACGTCATTTGGCCTGTCAGTTGCGGTATCCTGCAGTATTGTCCCGAGATCCCCCTTGACTTTTATAGGTATTGATAAAAACCATGGATAATTTCCAATCAGAGTATTACCGCCGCTGGGTTTCTCCTCCGGGCTGAATGCAGCCTGGCTCTTTATATAGTGTCGAAAATCCGCCAACATTTGGAGGCCGAACACTAGGATACACAGCCAACGACGATGGATGTTGCCCTTGATTTTCGTGCCCGGACCCAACTTTGAACAGCTTTCGCTTGAACTGTGTGTTACATCGCATCGGTACAGTGCGTGAGTAAACATTATAAAATCCTAAATGCTAATTATCAAAGCGTCAGAACCATTGAATTTAGTTTCCCAAACAAATAGTAAATTATGTTTACATTTATATTCCAAGTTTCTGCAGGTTCACGATCAGCTATATTGCTGAGAATGGATATTCAGGAAAGCTAATTCTAGAAACAAAATGCATTATAATGTCGAAAAGTACACATCTTCAATATTACGGTCTAAGGGGATGAACGCGTCTTTCATTTTGGAGCACTCTTTCTGTGTTTTGAAGGTCTGGGATGGAGTTCTTTTCATTTGCTAGCAATAGTAACAGCATAGCGTGTGTTGCGGGTTGCGTTTACATCTGCTGATTTTTCCATAGCTTTTTTCATAAACTACCACTTTTTATTACCATAACGACCGTCTTAATCTGTTTGATGCACGACTGGAAATTATTTTACAATTTAGTAGTTATAATAATAATAATAATAATAATAATAATAATAATAATAATAATAATAATAATAATAATAATAATAATAATAATAATAATAATAATAATAATAATAATAATAATAATAATAATAATAATAATAATGGCGGTTGTGTCGATATCTTATAAATAGTTCAAAAGTGTAAGCTTTGCTTAGCTTGTTCTTTAAGAAAAGGATTATTAGCTTAAAAGAAAAGAAACAAAATACCTTGAAAAATAGTGCAATAGTACGCATTTACATTGAATAAATCATTTTCTATAATAATGACCTTCATGCCGAAGTATTCACAATTCAAAACTTGAACTAACAGGTGCAAGTCACCAACAAACGTACACATAGAAACACGATAGTACACTCGTATCGCAATTTGTATTATACATGATACAGATGAAACGCATTTAGCCCAGAACGGATAGAAAAGCTGAAGGGCAGCGCGAGGGCCGCGAAGAACTCTTTCCAGAGGGCGCCTCCAACGCAGAGGAAAGCCGCAGGGCTGCGGGGGGGCCAAGGGCCCTCCATGCGGCACGGAGGGCTCGCGGACTAACAAGTGACGCCCTCCTGTGTCCGCCGCCCTTATCTCCCCGCACCGCGCCCTCGTCCTCCGTATCCTTCGCTTTGCTTTGCTTGCTCTAAGCAAGACGCCCGCGCCCTCTAGCCCACTCGCTGCGCGTCTTGGCGGAGGAACCTTCGCTAATGAAAGAGAGCTGGCCCGCCGGGAAAACGAAAGAAGCTTTTCGGTATGATTTATGTAATAAGCACCGAAAGCCTGTTTATTCACCACCTTATTAATTAAAAACCGGCAAATCCAATCTCTTCCTTGCATCTAAGTTTTTTTTCTAATTTGTAAATGGTATTATCAACTTCAATAACATAACTTTGCGTTTAGAAAATGTTTTTTTTCGCACAGCAGTAAACTTAAAAAGATACTAGTACTTAAAAAGATACCAGGAAACATTGGATGAGTAGTTTATTGTGAAAAATTACCAAGTATTTTGAAGAGAAGGGCTCGTGAATACGATTTGTTAGTAAAGTAAAAATTAAAAGGAATTGTGCTGTCAGGACTATTGAACTGGGTGGTAATGTTAAGGTAATTTATTGTCATTATCATAAAAATAAAGGGGATTTTTCACGTAAGTGGCTAATTTTTTCTGATGTTACTTTATTTTTTATATATTTGCTACTTTTTATTTAAGAAGATTAACTATATAAAAAATGAGAAATGATACTAAGACTGTTTTTCAAGATAGATATGTAAGAAATCGTAAAGTTTGGAACAGAAGCGATGTACACATTGTAACATGAAAATTTTACAAACATATATTCTGTCTTTAAAATTAATACTTTGTAATAGTTCTGTCAATATTGGACGAAAAGCGATAGTAAATTAGGTGAAATAATAATTGTTTGTTTTACCCTTTAGCTACAACCTCAAATAGGATTCAGTTAATTACAAATTTATCAGACACGTGCTAGGAAAATCAACAACAGAGATAATTCTTCCTTTTAATGTTTGCGTATAAATAGAACAGCCGTTTTAAATAGTGAACCGTGTTATTCCAGGAGAAAATATCCAATTGAACTTTAATAATGTATACATCATTTGCAATAAATCAGTGATGGTATCTGGGAAGCAAAGTCAAAACAGAATGGCGATCTCAACATTAATTAATTCGTAATTTCCAGAGAAAGGAAGAACCACATTACATTTTCATGATCATTTCCAACGCTTGAAATATTTGTAGGAAGGAAAGAGGAAAATCAATACTGGAGAGAATTCTTCTTTTTAATGTTTGCGAAAATTAGACACAGTTCTTCTCAGCTTGTTAAACGTTATAGAATATCCAGTAAAAGTATTTAGTAGGGGCCTCAAATCAACGCAAAGCATCGACGGCGAAGAATTGGTAGGAACTGGAATTCAGTGAGCCAACATTACATGACTATTTCCTTGTTTAATAATATTCTGCGGAAGACCGTGTAATATTGTCAATTAAATCAAGTTCCAAATATCAGATAGGTCGTCATTTCCAACTTCCAGTTGAGTTGTAAAATCGAGGAGTAATAATATATAGTACACAAAGCTTCACTCAGAAAGCGTGACGTTCTTAGCAAAATGATCAAACCTCGAAGAAAATTTCGATAATGTGAGCCAAAACCTCAATGTTACAAAAGTAACAAAACAATTCAATAATTAAACAATTTAAATTAAACAATTAATTCATTAAGATTTTTTCTTATCATAATCGCATTTCTCACACAGACTGCAGTTAACATGTAATCAGAATTATGCACAATTTTACACCGCCACACTCCCTTTTTCTGTTCTGTCGTATTTATTTCACGCCTGACTGAAGCGTGGTATGTCTTATCCTCTTTTATTCATTCCCGCTAGAATTCCATGACAGTTGGACTTTCCACCAAGTACGAGACGTGTCCCTGGCCACAAAGACTCACGCAAGAATAGTAATAGCTTCTGCGAGTTTTCCTCAACGCTCGTTCGCGTGGGTCGGGTTCTGTGGCGGCAACAACTGCTTCGCTGACTTGGCGCTTCCCTGGCAGCATAGCGTGCGGCGGCGGCGGAAGCGGCGGTGCAGGCGGTGATGTTATCTGTGCACTGGCACTTAATTCCGAACGCTTTCTGGCAGCGCTGCGATCCGGGCATTAGCGGCTGCAGTCGATCGCTCGTTATCTGCCAGAAGACCTCGGGCTCTTCGTCCGCACAAAGGCTGCTAGGAAACAGCTTGGGTTTTCAGTGCGGCCTTTCGAACTCGAATTTGAAAGGGTAAACAAAAATAATCTAGTTATCTGAAGAATTCGCTCTCGATATCCCAAAGACATGTTTAAACCCCCATAAAAAAATCAGTATATTAATATGTATGAAATATGTAAATCTTCATCCCAATGTATGTATAGAGTGTATCTAGATTTAAGAATGTATAATGTATGTAAAATTTGTGTATTGTATGTCTAATCGTTTAGTTGTAAGTATTAGAAATATAAGTATTAAATCCTGTAAATTAGCTAGTAGTAAGGTACAAGAGTGAGACGTTGTATGCTCAAACGTGAATGCCCAAACGTTATGAATTACAAATAAAAATGTACAAACCCCTGAAAGGCAAAACTGCCGAATAGGAAGAAAATAAATTTAGAAAAAATAGTTATCTGATATTTCGACGGGTTGAGGTTTCTTTTATCGACAGTCGCATACCGGTGCCATTTCGGTAACTGCAGAACTGCAATGATGGTGCATCATGCAGAAAGAAAAATGAAGAAAGAAAAAGAATGCAAGGAAATAATATTTGTTTTAGATCTAAAGCTACACATAGTTAGCAACATAACAGAAGCATTTATGCAAGTTTACGTAAAAAATCATTTTCAGTTGTTGAGGTATGGTAAAGACAAATATGTTGAACATTTTGTGAATTTTGTAACGTAATAGTCGTTTGTTAGTCGTGTGCCCTGTCTAGCAATATAAGAAGTTGTTGGGGAACGTGAAATAAACAAGCAGAATACTTTCAGAGGTCCAAGTGAGTACCTATATAGCTTCTTAGATCCACAATAGTTGTGATAGATTAGCTCTGAATAGTTTTCTAGAATATTTCCATAAGTATCCGATGTATTGAAACCTCGGAAAGATTGTGATGTATTAAAACTATAAAGTTGTTAAGAAATAATTTAATTACTTAAAAAAGTTGGTGGGTGGTCAGCTGGCCCATGCTTGGCATTGCTGACGATTCCGACGCTACAATTTGCGATCCTTTTCGAAGAATACAGGGAGGTGCTTGTTTTCAAGAACTAGTTCAGCACTTACTAAGCTGATCAGAATGAACAATTTTTCTCATCGTCGACATGTAAGAAAATATGATTGCATCGTTTTTATAGGCAGGTCTGACTGCGAGAGAACGTAGAAGATTCCACAAGTGATTGCCCATGGTGAAGGTTTCAATTTTTTTTAATCGTACGATAAGCGTTGAAAGAGGAAAAACTCACTTAGAATTAAGAAAGGTAGTAATGATAAAAATGCCTAAACAATAAAGTAGTAACTTCTAACATAAACAAAGATAGAGTGAATCATTTTGCTGGGATCTATAGTTTACCCCTTCTTGGGTATAAAACAGTTAATTGAAAGTAAAAAAATGTTGGAAACTTGAGAGAGACTAGTATACGTGAATTTGAGAGAATAGTATGCGTGTTCTGCGGCCTCGATTTGAAGGCTCGGGCAAAGGATTTGTGGGTGAGCGGTGAGTTGCGTGATTCAGAAATCGTGCCTGTCAGTAAACCGACTTCTGGGATACATACGGCCCCCTAGCTACAAGCTGCGGTTAGATGAGTGACATTTCGTACTGAGGTTATATCACTCGTGCAGACCACATAGAGCTATTGATAACCCACCAGAATGTGCTTCAGGGAGCATTTAACATAAATATTCCGTCATTCGAAACGTAAACAAACTACATTGTTATTTAATTGCATAACTATATTGTAAGTTAACATGAATCATAATCACCCTTCATAACCTGTTTACTATTAATCTCAGTGGTATTTCATTTTTTAAATAAAATGTGATGAATTAATAGTTCTGGAAACGGAACACGTTTGTAACATATTTTCCCTCGTTCAATTGGATTGATAGAAATACTAGTTTGAGAAAGTGCAGACTTATTATGCACAAAATAGAAGAATTGCAATAATGCCTATATCGAAATTCCTTGTGAGCCGTATATTTCGTATTCTCTTCCAAAAGCTTTCAAAGATTCATGAGCTTCAGCCACGTTTACTCACTTCCTGCTCTAAAGAGGATTGTTATTTAAACTTCGATATAGCCTGTTTTCACCTAATACATTCCAATTTAAATTGTACTCTTTATTACGACCGTGTCTGCTTTCTACTTTTTTTGCCCCGCCATAAAACTCCATATGTGGGTGGCTTTGAAATTAATGTGCACTATGTTTTTAGGATACTTCTGTTCGTACAATCCCATTATAAAGTCTATTTCTAGAAAGAGAATCGTTTTGGCGCCGTAACAATATACTCTGAGCTTCTCTCCCTGGGCGTAATAAGAGAGGGAAGGAGAGGGCCAATGGGCTCGCGAGAGAGACAGAGGGATATTGGGAGCGGAGGAAGCCGCAGCTAAAGAAAAAGAAGTCAACTGGGAGGAGGATTCAAACGTAGGAAGTAAATTCACCTTTCCCCATCTCGGTTCGCGGGAACTGTTATTGCGAGGCGGCGGGGGGGGGGGAGGGAGGGAGGATCACTGCGCCTGGAAGCGTTCCTCCCCCTCCCCCAGGCCTCCTCCGCACATCCCATCCTTCGTTTCCCACCTCTCCCGTTGCGTCCCTCCCGCACGCACCTCTCAGCTCAGGGGTGCACAAAGGCAGCCACGTCACATGATCTTGTAGAAAGAATGGGGCGCAGGAATAGGTTTCAAAACTTTCTTTCATTTGCGGTCCTCAATGTGGAAGAGTAAACGTACTAAACCTTTATTACCATATCAGATACATAGATACATTTCAAGCGCAGTTGTTTCAAATGCACATAAAATATGAATGCTATCGTTTTGTGGCAAGTTAACCTCTTTGGAAAAAATGTTTTTAAAATATACAAAGTGCATAAGAATGTACTTCGATATCGCAATCCTTTTACATGTTCAATGACATGTATTCTACCCAACAGATTATGTTTCTGAGATGTCTGTTAGATATAATATATAGAAATATATTGTGCCGATCTTTATTACAAAGATTTGCTGTATCAACCTTAAGTGAAGGATAGATACATCAGGACATGCATCATGATGTAATTCATTTCCTCTAACGTTTCTCCCCAAATGAAGTTAAATCTTTAAATTTTATGATTTTAACACTCGGTAGCGCGGAGGTGAATAATAGAGTTCCTTTTTTGAAAAAATGGAATGTTTTGTTCTATAGATTCTCCTGGAGGTATAGCAAACTATGTAAAAAAAACTTTTAATTAGGAAATAATAATCATTCAAAGAACAAAAATAAAACTAATATTCCATCAACAGTTATTACAATTTTCTCCTTTTATTACAATCAACCTAGTATTAAAATGTTTTTGGAATTTTTTGTCAATTTTCTAAAAAATCAGCGTTTTAAGAACCTTCTGTATCAGCTGTTTTTTAAAATATTTTAATCCACGATAAACGAGATACATGAGATATACATTTTCTTGTCTTATTCATTTCATTTATTTAAGATCCCTTTATTGGGAGAGTTTTATATAAATAAAATTGACATAATAAATTCCACTTACCTGATTTTCATTAATAAAAGAAGAAAGTCAGAATAATTACATCAACTAGACAATAACAAATTATTCGGAATGAAATAATTGAAGTCGCCTTTGTCAACTTAGTCGTCTTTATTTAGAGAGATGGATTTCGACGGCTTTGTCTTCATAAACAGTCTAGAAATGTACAGAATCAACACAATATCTTAATCAATAATAAACAAGAAGATAATACAAACAATGAAATTAATAAAACCTATGTTAATTTCAAAATCCGTCTCTCTGAATAAATCTAAGTTGACAAAGATTACTTCAATTATTTCATCCTGAATAAAATGCTATTGTCCAGTTGATGTAATTATTTCATCCTTTAATAGGGTCAACAAAAACTCATCAGCGTTTCCGCAGTTATGTTCTTCCGTGACGCACCATCTTTTTCGAAGTGAACAGACGCGGCGGGAGGGGGATCCCCGCGCCGTGGGTTGGCACCCCTGTCGGTGCCTCGGTCTTTGCGTGCGCGCCAAATCTCTGATGTTAGGGCTCGCAAAAGCGCCTTTCGCAAACGTTCGGCAACGGATTTTCAAGACGCGATCGCCCGGTTTTGTCTGCGCGGCACAACGCGCCTCCCTTTACGACGAAGCCCGTTGCAGCAACGCGTTGACACAAACGCGGTTTCGCATCCAGTCATAGAGCGTTACTGTAAGCTAGATTTCCTCGTGATTCTCCACGAGTTTTGTTTTTTTTCGAAGAAATAGAACGATCTAAGAATGACTAAAAACTGAGTGTGTTAGTGGTTGTATAGCATGGTGTATTTCAGCTATAGTTGCGTCTGCTCAACAGAAGTTTCGTAGACAGGGAAATTCTTAGTTCAGGTTTAAAGATGGATTTTTGACGCCTACTGAACTCCTCCGTGCAATTGTATGGTCTGGAACGGAATTCGAAAGGTTCTGTTCGAAGCGGTCATTTGTTTTTCATTATTTATTTATGAAAATTATTGAGGAATGCTGGAGTAATATCATGCAAAACCATCTTTAAACCCGCTGTATGGATGGTCGAATTGAGAAATTGAGGAGGAGAAGCATCTGAAAATGAATTATTCTGTTTCTCGTTATAGTTATGCGAGTTCATGTTTATTGTCCTCATTCAAAAAAAATTATTAACACAACTGGAAGAGTTTTCAAGTAGGAAAGTTACATAATTTTATTGAGAACCAATAGGTATAATCATAAAATTTTTACTGATTCAACTCTCTTTCAAATGCTGGCCATTGTATTAACATTTGTTTGGCGAGTCCGAGTGTTCTGCAAATTCCTCGAAATGTTTAATGAATAAATCATGAAATGGATAAATCAATATATTGCATTCAAACATCCGATTAGAACTTGCTTTTCATTTCTACTAAGTAGTGGTGTTAACTACTCAGTTCATTGCAGAGGTTAATACGTTATTTTGTGATGCTGTTGTGTAAAATAATTTTGAACGTATATGTATCTCAAATTAATAAAAATAAGATAGTAAACAACATTTCTTTAACAATGATAACATCGCATAGAATATTGAATTGAGAACAATATTTTATATTTATAAACGTGTAGAATATTTGTAGTGTTTTATCATTATCTGTGTGATATCAATTCACCGGATTCCTATATTGATTCAAGATCATATCGCTTGAACGAATAGTATGCAAAATTTGCAACCAATGATAGAGAATTCTTGTTCATAAATTTGTATTTTCATGTCAAAATCATTTTAGGTGAGTAAAGCTTGAAACTTATAAACATATAGAAGAGTACAAACTATATATATATATTTTACACAACTCCTGTATATATTTCTACTATTTCTTTATCCATACATTGTTTGGAGTAAGTTCTACCATAACCTGTAGTATCTGGCCCATGTAATCTATCGGTAGAATTTGTTTGTTTCATCAAATTATTTTTTCATAAATAGACCAATTCAATTTTTATTTTCTGATACTTCTAAAGCTAGAAAACAACCGCCCATCCTTGTGTCTCCCAAGCACTCCGTAGGTGCAAGGCAGAGCCCAACCGCAACTCGGCTGTCAGTTGCAAGGCGAGTCGCCAAGACACTAACCTTCCCGCGCCGCCAACCAATCGGCGCGCTTGCTGCGGATGGCCCAAAAAGATAACATCCACTCATCATTCACGCAAGGGCCGAAATACCGATGTACTAGCATGCAGCAAGACTAAAAGGATTTTCTTTTCCTTAAAAGTTTATATAAATGAATTTGGCTGTCCAGGTGACGCCGCGTCGAAGGCTGTGTTGCCTGGCAGCACAGCCTTCGACGCGGCGTCACCTGGACAGCTAAGATCATTTACATGACTCTGACCGCGGAAGCCTACGACTTCAGTTAAAAGTTTATAGGCTCAAAGAGACGGTGTCAATATTACAAAGTACGCCATTTTATGATGCTCGTGTATGGTATGACCCTAAATAGAAATTGGATGAGTGCGTGTCAAACCATTAGAATTATGAAGTACAAATTTTATAAAAGCAAATAAAATATGTGAAAATGTAAATGTGTTCTTAGTTCCTGGTCTTTTGAAATCGTATGCATTATTATTCCAGGTGTTGGAGTATTCTACATTTTCGGTAAAGAAACCTTCTCCGTGGTGAATTACTGGGTGACTCTTCACTGAGGCATTCGCCTAAGAATATTAATTAAAATGGCTCGTGCGTATTCCTGGCACTGTTATTGTAATGCCCCTTGTAAATTAACTTGTATAGAGTGACCGCAACCCCGGAAACGCACAAATTTATTTATTGGTTAATTGACTCTCCTATATCTTCCTTGAAAATACTTTTTTGGGCAAGCATTTGTGAGCAAGCGAGCGGGCAAGCGAGTGGGCAAGCGAGCGGGCAAGCGAGCGGGCAAGCGAGCGGGCAAACGAGCGGGCAAGCGAGCGGGCAAGCGAGCGGGCAAGCGAGCGGGCAAGCGAGCGGGCAAGCGAGCGGGCAAGCGAGCGGGCAAGCGAGCGGGCAAGCGAGCGGGCAAGCGAGCGGGCAAGCGAGCGGGCAAGCGAGCGGGCAAGCGAGCGGGCAAGCGAGTGGGCAAGCGAGCGGGCAAGCGAGCGGGCAAGCGAGCGGGCAAGCGAGCGGGCAAGCGAGCGGGCAAGCGAGCGCGGCAAGCGAGCGGGCAAGCGAGCGGGCAAGCGAGGGGCTTGGACGAAGCGGGCAAGCGGGCAAGCGAGCGGGCAAACGAGCGGGCAAGCGAGCGGGCAAACGAGCGGGCAAGCGAGCGGGCAAACGAGCGGGCAAGCGAGCGGGCAAGCGAGCGGGCAAGCGAGCGGGCAAGCGAGCGGGCAAGCGGGCGGGCAAGCGAGCGGGCAAGCGAGCGGGCAAGCGAGCGGGCAAGCGAGCGGGCAAGCGAGCGGGCGAGCGAGCGGGCGAGCGAGCGGGCAAGCGAGCGGGCAAGCGAACGGACAAGCGAGCGGGCAAGCGAGCGGGCAAGCGAGTGTGCAAGCGAGCGGGCAAGCGAGCGGGCAAGCAGGCGATCTGCAGCCCGGCGAGTGAGCGAGCGAGCCTGCCGGCGAGCGAGCAACCGGGTGGGCGAGCCAGCGCCTGTATAAATGATGGCGGCGGCGCGACAGCGATGAACTGATTAATGCATCGCGCCGACTGCGCACTCGCGTGTTGACGGAAACCGCAAGACTCGCGCACACAGCGCGCGCCGCGGGCGGCCCCTACGCTGCATCATTCATGCGCCCGGGGGGGCTGGCCGGACGCAAGTCGTAGCGCCAGGAAGGGGCGAAATATCTGGAAGGACGGAAGGGGGCGACCGAACGAGGATGGATAAGGTGCAACACGGGCATTTTATGGGGAAGAATAGAGAGCTGTAGACCGAGGGAGTCGTATTGAGACGGAGGCACGTGAAACAAAAGGGTAAACGTGGAAATATAAAATAGACGTAAGAGCAAAGTCGAGAGGAGGAGTTATAACTGCATAGGAAGTGTCAGGAGACTTGAGGTGGTTCATGGAGAGCATGATAGATTTCCGCAGCGCGATTCCGGATTTGATTGTCGGTCGGGGCAAAAATAGAGCTGTGGCTTTCTAATACATTTGTCTTAGTTCCTTTATCTGTGTGTCGAAAGAAAATGCTCGGGCAGGACAAGTAAGCTAGGTATGGTGATGGGAATACGTCATGCTCGCCACGTGATCATCTAACTCCTAGGAGTTGATAAAAAGAACAGTGCCCAGGTCTGGGAACACTGATCCAAAAACGGCAAATGCATACATACGAGTATAAACAATTGTCGGGAAAAAGTTCAAACGACACAGTTTAATACCTAACAAAGCTCGTGAAAAGAGTGTAAGAAAAAAGTAGTAGGAAATGCCTTCAAAAGTAAAATTAATGGAAGGCAACCTCCTGATGACATCGTGTCCAAGATATATGATGGACGATCCAGATGTAGAGGGGATTGCGACAGGAAGTCGCAGGATAACAAGTACACCCTTTGGAATATCAATGTTTTAACTGACAAAATCAGTGAAAATGTAAGTGATAGAAAAATTTTTTGTGATAGAATATGTGTGTGAAATTAAGTGTGGTAATTTTCCAGTAATTTCTGCTACACGTTGTGCGTATTCGTGCTGCTGGAGATGGAGGCTTCTGGATCTTACGACTGTGGATAGAGAGAGATGTCCAAACAGGCTGAAAGATGACACTTTTACATCAATATATTCGAGACTGAAATGTTATTTGTACCTTTGTTATTCCAAAGGGTCAAAAAGTCGAAAATAAAGCTAGTGGATGTATCTGGCATAATCCGACAATAGGCACATGAACTTGAAACAAAGTGGCCCAACGGGAGCATATAGAGACTGAGTCAAGCAGAACGAGAGCAAAAGTGTGGGAAGATAAAAGCGACGTACTTATATAAAAGTTGAGATGCATGATTTTGAGAGGAATGAAATAATTACTCATAGTAATCAGGAGAAAATTGTGACAAAGAGTAGAAAGGGACCAGAATACCGAAACAAGTTCGTGAACCTCGTAGAAGAAAAACATTCCGAGAATTTTCCTAACGAAATAGAAGAAATAGAACGAATGTCGTGATGATGATACTAACCTTACTTTAGGATCATACTGTTCTATCTTCCCTCATGAGATGTTTATTCCTTACAATTTTTCAGCTTCTAATATGTAGCACCTGTGCCTTTAGTATATAGTTTTGTCGGACTCTAATTTCTATACTAATATAATTATCAATGTAGTTTTTGCTCTTAGGATACAGAAAAAAGTATGGTTCTGGAAGTGACTGAAAGTAAAAAATGTCAAAAATAGAAAAAATTGTAATAACAGCAATCCAAATTATGTTTTTTTAATCAGAATTTTTACAGTATTTTTAAAGCTATTAAATCGCATAAACATTAACCAGATTTCATTACACTATTCTTTTAATTTATGAAGTATTACTTCTCTCTCTCCCTCTCCCTCTCATACACTTTCCCTCCTCTCTCTCTCTCTCTCTCTCTCTCTCTCTCTCTCTCTCTCTCTCTCTCTCTCTCTCTCTCAAGACTAACGAAGTTAATAGAATATTTTAATAAAATGTATTAAACTAAGTTATATTCTCTGGTTAATGTGTTTGTGTTCTTAAAAGTTTTAAAAACAGTCTAAAAACGTCTGGACAAAAAACTTTTAATTAGAAGCTTAGTGACAATCTGATAGATAAATTAAACAACAGACTAACCATAGGATACAATGTGAGAGACGACACAGAAGTATAGAGGACCTCGACGAAAAGACAGAAAATGACAAATGTCAGATTTGATTCATTGATTTTTTTCTGGTTTCCGGGCCCGTCAACGGCTTTGGTCATTAGTTCCGTTAGTATAGTGCATGTTTTTTCTCGGGTGATGGTGGTAATCTACACCCGCTGGATGGCGAGATCCGGCACTGACCTACCGTCGGCTAGCGGGGTTTCCCCCTCACCAGTACTCTCCCATCAGCGAGGCACCGCCCCAGTCGGGCCAAGCTCGAAGCTCCCGACCGTTCTCCCGGGATATGTGGTAGTGTAGTGCGTGTTAGTGTAAGTGTGTAAGGGGAGAGAATAGGGCAAGGAAGAGGAAGGAATGATCGGGCGCAGTGTGTGGCCCTTTGGTAGGGTACTGCTCCAGCATTCGCCTGGTGTTGATCGGAGAAACCACGGAAAACTACCGACCAGAGCAGCCAGCCGCTAGAATTCTCCTCCAGACAGCGACTGAACTCAACCTAGCTGAAAAGCTAGTGTCGAGAATCCTTCCGCCGTGAGGACTCGAGACAGAGAATGACAAATGCCGGAAATAAGGTTAGTGGGTGTATCTGGCAACGGGCGCGTGCGTTGAAACAAAGCTGCGTCGGCGGGCGACGGGGACGCAGGCGGCCCGTGACTGAGCGGCGGCCCCAGGGCGCCGCGAGCGGCAGCGCGGCTGGCATTCCGCGCGAGGAACACGCACTGCGAGGTGGACGGTCGCATTTGCGTGAGTTATTAATGGAAGCGCCAGATTCACACACGTGCACGCGTGAGTGCGTGCGTAACGAGCTAGGGAAGGAGAGGCAGAGCCCTACCGAGGGAAAAAGGCGAGCACACGATAATGAGCGACATCAGTGAATACAGGGCGGAATAACGCGGTTGAATGAATTCAGAGGGAGGCAGGGAACTAGGAAGGTTCATGAAGACGGATCCTGTGTTTCACGAACGTTACTTCATTCCAGTACATTTTATGCCTTGTTTTCATTGTTCGCCTGAGATTATTTGTAACACTTTTGAATTGAAATAAAGCTTAATAAAAGCTTAAGAAAATGTTAAGACAATGGTAATTTTAAGATAATAGTACAAGTCGCTTAATGATGTCGATGTCCGTTGCTTTATTTCTTATCTCCCATTAAAACGGTACAATATTTTTTTTACGTTTATAAAACTACTGTAAGATAATATTAAGATATGTCAGGTTCGTATTGTTCGAAGAATGCCAACTCAGAAAAACGAGAGATTTACTAGCACTCTGTCTTGTATTTTTTCAATCTGTATTTTATTATTTTTGTAAATGATAATGTTCTTAATTCTGTTTTTTTCTTTCTATATTTAATGTCATTTTGAAAATTCACTCTTTCTAAAATCCCACCAAATTTCAACTTATTTAAAATAATGTATATTGAAACATAACTCGGTATACCTACATCTCTAAATGGCCTTTTTTATTTTTCAAAAGCTTATTAACTATTTTAACATATTAAGATCATTTACATACTGTTTTGGCTGAATGGCATGTAGGTACCAATACTCCAATGGAAGTCCTAATTTATTGGTTGCTGGAAAAAAATATTATAAATACAATATATTTGCTTTTATAAAGAGAAGTTAACCCTCCTTATCACTAATTCCAAAGGACCGAAATAATCGGAGTTCGTGTTACAAACATTCTTGTTATTCGAGTATTTTAAATATTATCGTATTACCATCTCTCCGTATTACCGTAATCCCGTGCCGGGACCGAAGTTTTGTTCGTGTTACGGCGAAATTAATGTTAAGCGAGTTCCTGCAAGCGAGGGTTTACTGTAAATAATGGCCAATTCTATTATTAACAATTAAAATTAAATCGTAAAAAGGATAAATCAATTAAATGAAAAAATTACATTTTTGTCACAAATAAAACAAAATTAAAAATAAATATTAAACCATAAATTCATATAATTTGTCGCATGAATCAAAATTAAAATAAATCTCTAAAATCTTCTGTATACCCGAAGATGTATCCAAAATGATCATTTTCTTAATCATTTACTACAGTTTCTGGGTTATTCTCAATTTAATTGCAAATGCTCGGCCATAAGGCAGTGTCAAAATTGTGGTTCGTCTCCATGTTGGTGTTAATCACTAACGATTCTTCATCCATTGAAGAATAAGCCGTAAACTCACCAGAGTATTTATTTATTTACATAAAATTTTTAAATTATCGTTAATTTGATTATTCTCGGAATAATTATAACGGTCTTAGCAAAACTTTCATATTTACGTTCTAACGTCTCACTGCAATATCACGTACGGAAATTAAATTGACTCGCAGATGTGATGCCTGTAATCGGGAGAACGAGACCGCAAAAGCAAGCAGTAGAAGTCGTCAGTCAGTTAACGAGGGAAAACATAGCCAGGCGTTGGATGCTGACAGTTCATCACGTCTGTTTCCTTCAAGCGCGCATGAATGACATACGTCAGAAGCGTATGTACTAATTGAATGCTTTGTAAGCTTAGACTCATCGAACTAGTAAAGAACTACAAAATAGAATCAGGAGCATTGTAAGACGATGTAACTCGATGTCTCTACTACAAACTCTATAATATATTGTAGCGATACGAGACTGCGCTTATAAAATATTGTTCGTTAGATCTCATCCAACATTTACATCAGTAGTCGCTGCATTCAACACTACTCTCGCGACAAAAGCCATTCAATATTCGCGGAATATATTGGTTTCTAGACCTACTTTATTTGAGAATGGTGATGACATTTCAGAGTAATATTCGTTTTGTTGTGTCTGTTTATTAGAAAACAGAAGTTTTAATTGTATAAAGACAATATTCTCATTAATCTAAAGATCATAATGTAATAAAATTGCAAAACGATATATCCACTAAATGAGAATAAATAACCATGGACAGAATCTTTTACATGATCTAAATTTGTCACTGAGCCACAAAAAAGTAAAATATATATATATATATATATATATATATATATATATATATATATATATATATATATATATATAAAATCACAAGTTAACATATGCTAAAATTAAAAATAAAATAAAATTTGCTCCAATACCCCTATACTAACCATACCGGGAGCGGTGGTTTACTGTATCAACTGATGTCACTGCAGCGTCTCTGATCGGGAGACTCTAGGTTCGAGTTCCGACGGCAGCAGTATTTTCGGCACTAGCTTTTCAACTGCGTCGAATTCAGTCGCCGTCCGGAGGAGAATTATAGCTGATCTGATGGGTAGTTTTCTGTGGTTACTCCGATCAACACCAGGCGAATGCCGCGATCTTACCGTCCTCTTCCTTGTTCTATCCTCACCCCTTACACACACACTTACACTAACATGCACTATACTACCACATATTCCCGGAGACCGGTCCGGAGCTGAGAGCTTGTTCCGGCTGGGGCGGTGCCCCGCTGGTGGGAGAGTCCTAGTTAGGGGGAGATCCCGCCAGTCGACAGTAGGTCGGCGCCGGATGTCGCCATCCATCGGGGGAAGATCATCGCCATCTCCCGAGGAGAAAAAGTAAGCACTACACTTACGGTACTAATGACCTAAGCTGTTGACGCACCCGGGAGCAACCAACCAACAAGCGGGTACCCCGGCCAGTCCCACAATAGAGCCGCCCCCAAAGGGCGCATCGCCGCGCGCTGTGCAGCCGCCCAATGGAAGCGCGTGGTTCGCGCGCGCAGAGGGCAAGAAATGCGCCGGCGAAATGGCGGGCGCGCACGTCAGGTGCAGGGATTGTGGGTCGTCGCCGGCGGTCATTGCCGCGCCGACAGCGCTGACGGACGGCGAGCGGGCGTGCGGTCGGGCGAGGGACAGACGGACGGACGGAGGCAGAGCAAGAGAGTGGCAGACGCGAGTGCCCGCGGCACGAGCTGGGCGCTGCGTACTTGTTTATTCACTTTGATCTAGAGTAAAGCTTTACGAAACCAAGGTTCGTAATAAGAGTTAGGAGAACAGACCATGATCTCCAATTAGCTAATAAGAACAACACTTTTTCCCTTTTCACATAATGAATAATAAAATTTAAACAAAAACTTTATAGTTCATACGGGACTTTGACAAAGTGAAAAGAAAGAACGACGTTTTTCGTCGTAATATCTTACAAAATATTTTTCGTATTAGTCATTCAGAAAACATCTCTTATTAAAAATCGATATTCAATAATTATCGAAAAATCATTTGAATATTGTAATTGTCGAATTTTTGAAAATAGCAAATATTCAAACCTTTTTGTCGTTTCCCTACAACTGAAATATTAAAGGAAGATATTTTTTCTTCAAATGAAATTTGTACTCCACAAATAGTTATTTAATTAATAACCTGTATTAGTAGTTTTTTTGAAAGTATTAGTAGTTTTCAAGCAATTCAGAGTGAAATATGAGCAAAGTTGAAAAGAAAATATTTGCAAAACGGCATCAAATTTGTTTTGCGAACTTTTTGTACGGATAGTGCTAAATACACTTATTACCATGGCATCAACGCCCTTTTGATGTACTTTTTTGATTTTTTTAAAATTACCCCAATGTATTCTTTTAAATATCTTTCTCGTTAATATTTTCATTACGAGCGTTTTTATACTATATTACATTTGTAAGGATAAGTGTTTCAAATGATTTCTAATGAATTTTCTAGAAAACTCAAAAGATTTTTTGTGAAAATGAGCTGAAAATTATGCATTTTCAGAAACGCTCATTTTCATGAAAACAACTTTACATTTTTCAGTGAAAACGTGCAAATCGAATTAAAGTTATATTTCAATTCTACTGTAAGGAGATAAATTGAGAAAATATAAAAATAATGTCTTTTAGGTAGAGCGAGGAAGTAGCTAGGAAGTGGGTGAGCCAATGTTTATGAGTGAAAGTGCTTCAAATGACTTTCAATTAACTTTTTTTAAAACTCAAAAAAATGTCTGAGAAAAAGAGCTTCAAATTTCGCATTTATAGTAACGCTTAAACCACTTTTTTTAAACAATTTCCAATTTTTCAATGAAAATTTCTATGCAGAATCAGGTTTTACTCATCTATAATTTTCTGAAAGTATATTTCGGTTCTACCGTTACGAAACCGAAAAATTGAGTTAAAAAAACTTACTTTGGGCGATATTACATGGTAGCTAGCAAAGGGATGGGGCAATAACGGAAAGCTAGATCAGATCTAATAAAGTAGAAAACTAACTAGTACGAGCAAGCCTTTGCCATTTTGTAGAACCATTAGATGAACTATGATACACAAGTATTAACTATAAATTATTATTCGAAGAGGAAACATTAAATAGCATACAACCATCACTATCATAAATGCGGAATATTTCACAATGTATTTGTAATTACTTTAGTTGCGTTACTTTATTTTATTTTGTCGTTGTTCTATAAAAGTAATAACTACACATTTACCGCGTAGACTACAAATTTACTATTAGTTACTACTATATTTTTTCAACCTTGTATTATTATTGATATTCTAATTAGGTGTAAAACAATAAAAGACACAGCGACTCATGCTAAACCGTAATGTAAACATGAACGAACTCGTAGTCATGCATAATTAAAAGAAATTACGATTTATGAGTATGTCTGAGTTGCAAAGTGGTTTTAGTGCGTGACGGAAGTGGTGCGTGAGTTTTAGAGCTTGTTAGTTCCTGTCAGTGTCGGAGACAGACTTAATGCGCAGAGAAACAGACACGTGACTACATAAAATACGTAAGTGATTTTTTTACTGAGAAAAGGGAGAAAAAGAATAGAAAAGATTTGAAATATTTTTAATTTATAGTTAAAATTGTAAAGAGGCTACAGATTATATTATGAATTGAAAGAAGATAATTACTTAAAAACGCAATTAATAACCGGAGACTTTCACAATACACCCATTCTACATATTAATATTTTATAATTTTTATATTAAAAGATTGTACAAAGTTGTACTGTAATAAACATAGACCTTAATGAAAAAATCGTCTACATCTTCCTCAACTGCGCGGCATGAAATGTTATGAAACATTTAATAAATTCAACAAATATTTCCAATTTTTTCTTAGGAGAAATAATCAGTGAAAACTATAAAGTGATATTTATAATATAACTAGTGGTGCTACATAACGGCACAGAGTTTTTCGTAATAGTTAATTTTCCAACTTCTTTTGAGAGCCAGCTTTTTAATTTTTGACTCTTTCTCTTCCCAGCTGCCATCAGTTTCATAATGGTAGAACCGATTTATTACTTTCAAAATATAGAAGAGTAAATCTTCATCCTACAAGAACATTTTTATTGAAAAATTCAGGACCGTTGTTAAGGAAATGTCTTTTAGCGTTAGTGTAATTGCGGTTGTTGTCTGTCTCTGTTAGTAATTGTTAGTGTAATTGTTTTACGTATCTTTACAAAGAAAACTTTTGAATCTTCAAATATCTTATTTGGAAGTCATTTGAAATTCTTTCACTTATAAATGCAATAACGTATACAAATAGCTGGAAATGTGCATACAAACAGCGTGGGAGATATTAGATATTTGAAAATTTAAAGAAACAATTGGAGCCGTTTTTTGAGAAAATGGTCTTTGAGAGTTTTTGAAAATGCGGAAATTCGTTTTCTTAGAGGAAACTTTTGAGTTTTCGAGAAACTTTATAAGACATCATACAAAGCACTTGTATTCGTAAATGCAATAATGCGAACAAAATGCCGTTTTCATATGAATGACGTGAGAGAAAAGTAAAAATAATTACAATTTTGAAATTTTTGATAAAACAGGTAAGTAAAGCATAATAGCGTTTATGTTTATCTTATGCAGTACATTTAGCGCTATTGGTACTGAAAGATCAAAGAAAAAATTAGGAGCCGTTTTTGAAAACGTTTTTGTTATTTTTTAATATTGGGCATATTACAGGCAATATTGATCGAAAACTACTCAAATTTTCAATAAAATGTCCATGACCTTAATAAAAGAACTGATCTCGAAGAACAAATTTTCCTTAAAGGAAAAATATCTATCGTCAATTTTGTAGTTGTAGGAAGACGCCGAAAAGAATTGAATAGTTTTCACCTTGCAAAAATTCAGAGTTAACAGTGAATATCAGACCTACTCAACCTTCATACGTTTATGTCACAGTATTCTTGCAAGACATTCTTAAAAACTGGAGCAATTTTTGATAAAATTCTGAAAATGTGCCAGGAGCTTCGTGTAAAATACTCACAAATATTAAGGAACGTTTTTCAAAATCTGAAAGCTTTGAGGAAGACGCAAATCGCCGATTGCATCGCCCGAGTGACTCCTCCTTTCTCTACCAGATCGCGGGCGGAGAGTAGTGGGATGTGCGAGGTCAGACCTCATGGCCTGAGCCTCATAGCCAAATAATGTGGACATTCACTAAAACTGAACTTCTTGCTTGAAATTTGACCCAATAATCTGCAACATTTTTGGTCAATTTTTAATAAATCATAATAACACGTTCTTAACATAATACAATGAATGAATGAGTCGGCTCGGTTTCCGAGGTCGCTAAGGCAGCAGTGTCGTAGCGATCTCGGACCGAAGGATCGCGGGTTCGAGTCCCGTCTCGGGCATGGTTGTGTTTGTGTTCGTCTTTTCACCCCTTATTATCACCATTTCGTTTCATCTTCATAGTTACCATAACGTTAATTTAAAAAAGAATGAATTATATACATTAATCTTCCGGAATCTTCCTTGCAATAAATCCACCTGTAACTGTCACCATTGTTCCTTGTTCCTGTTTCAGACGTCTCCTTAGGCAACCCGTTACACTACCATGTCTCACAGGAAAGCCTATATCCGCCTGTAGCGGTTTCTACCTTCGCCCTTCCTCAGAAGGCTAAAGTTCTTTGCCTCTTTTTGCCCCTTCCAACTTCGAAAAACCATTCACTGTTTTCGTTTTACGTAAAGGTATCAGGGAAGCATCATTTCCGCTATTTGATGGATCTTTTAACCAGCGAGGAGAATGTAAAATTGCATGATGATGCTCATACGTTGGGCTACTCTCTATCTCAAATCCATTTATTGTAGCAATGCATCAACAAATATTATGAACTAGAGTTTATTAGTACGTCAGTATCTTTGATGAGAAACAAACGTATACTATTTTTTCTGTATGGTTTTTCTACCTTTCTTAAATGTCATCAAGGGAATGTGAATGAGAGAAAAACGCGAAAATGAATTCTGAGGGGATGTGTGCAAAGAGGATGGCTTAATATCATATGACGTGCTGTACGAGCTTTGAGTTTTCAACACCGCGGAATTAAATTATGTAATATAATCTCCCGAGTTGAAATGTCACATTCACATTTTTCATTGTGGCTGCACTTTCAGAATATTTAGTTGAATTTATGAGAATTCTTTCAAAATGTTGTGTACAATTTTCATTTGCATATGCACACTTACACAAATGTACAGCCACCTACCCATGAATAGTTAATATCTGTATATTACTCATAATATACAGAATAATACATACTATAAATTCATAGTATATTACTTAACACGTTGACAACAGTGGTCACTCGTACAATTTCTACATTAAATTTGAGATAAACTTTTCAACCAACTACTTATTAAAAACGATCCACACATTCGTTGCAATTGTGGTATGGCAAACAATCTCATGAAAATAAAATATTAAAACTATTCATGATGCTCTCGATTTATTTTTATTAAGTTATGAAACCAGGCGGCGAAAGAAAACAATGTGAAATTGAATCCTCCTGAAGTTAGTAAAGCTACATGCCCTAAACAAAACTGTGTTCGCCAAAATATTGCAAAAGTCACTGCAAGACAATAAGCCTCGTCCCCAACAAAGAGCTTATTCGCGAGCGTAGCTCTCGTTTTCTAGTAGTGAACCCCGAGTGTGTTCCAAAGCTCTGCCAAAGCGCGGCGCGGCGCCCTAAGCAGCGGTTAGCGCGGTCCAGCGGAGCCCCACGCGCTGAACACGACCAGCCCCCGGCCAGGGGATGGCAGCGGGAGCGGTGAGGCCGGGCGGGGCCAAGTTAAGCAGGGCTGGTGGGGGGATCGGCTCGGGGTTGGGTTTGCGGGTGTGGGGAATTTTAGGGGATGACGAGATTAGAGACTAGTGCGGGCAGAGGCAGCAGGCGCAACGGGGTGTGTAGGCGGGGCAGGGGCACTGGGACTGGCGGTGCGGCGGGGTCGTCGGGGGCGTGGGTGGGGCCGGTGGAGGTGATGGAGGAAGTGGGCGGCGGCGTGACGGAAATGGAGGGGCGGAGGTGAAGCGGGAGGGGAAAATTGGAAGCAGCGCCTTCCGCTCTACGCGCGAGCGACACCCGGGACCCGGTGCCTCGCACACGAACACTGGCAAGCTTGGCGGAGGGCTGGAATTCCGCTCTCTCCCGCTAGGTCACCTTTGTCCTTTCCACCTGTGAAATGTCTATCGGCTTCACTTTTCATAAACTACAATCTCGCTTCCTCTAGCTCTTTTTGTTTGTTCTACACCGCTTGGCAAGTTCAACCTGGCTTGATTGGGGACATCTTTTTTTCGATGAGTGCTCCCCATACGAGCTTCACCGACCAATGCCAATGTCGCTTTCCTTCGTTAGATAACTTCAGTTTCCACAGGTCTCTATGATTATATTTTTGAACCATTGTTCATCTTACGTTTGAAATGGTGGCACTTCTTACAACCATATATCTCTGAAGAAAAACCTAAATGTAAACAATCTGGGTGGGTGGAGTAATAATTATCGCATGTCAAGTAAATTATAATTGATTTGTGCTGGTATCTTCCTGTTGTTCACTATGCTGCACATAGTTTGTTTAGTATACATTTTTAAAATGCTTAAATCACAATTTCTCACAAATGAAGTACGTCTCCATCATCACACTTCAATTTTCTTTTACTTCTTATAATTACATTCTGATACTACATTTCCATTTTCTCCCATTTGCTTTCGGCTGTCATTTGATGAGAATTCCAGAGACCATCAATTATCTCTGAACAATTTAGTTCGTGTTTGGGCGATAAATGAAATAACAAGAATGAGGAGTACAGAGGAGCTGACAGATAAATATAAATTCAACTAATTGAAATATAAAATTACTGGATATGTTTACAACAATGTAAAAAAATGAAAAAAGCAATAAAAATATGCAATAAAAATTACGAAACAAAAGAAGGGATGACTCGTGTTTAACCAACCATTACTCACGCATATTTGTTACGCGTGTTAGATTTTATCTAACAACAGTTTATGTTCTTTTTATTGCTTTATTACCAATATAATTTGTGCATTAATTTTCTAATATATTTGTTGTTGAGTTCTATAAGTTGTATAGATGTAAAAATTGATAAAGATGAAATGCAGGTCTACAATTTTTGTTTATAATAATAATTCGAATCAAAATCACAGTCATGAAATGAAGTATTACATAGAGGTAATTTATTTAAGAAAGGCAAACCATAGAAGACAGTTAATATAATAAACAATATAGTTTCACCACATTGGTACATACAGTAACGTTTACGAACTAAAATAAGTGTTATCAGAAATTTATTAATTGCAAACAAATAGTCTTTCGTGTGTGTTCTTGTTCAGAGGGGTTTGGAGCAAATATTACAACAATATTGTGTGAATCTGGTTTGTCTGTTCGGACAATAAGCGAATCTTCTTTTCTCTTTGGTTGCTCCCCTACATAACATTTTTACTCTAAAAAGGAAACAAAACTAAGTAACAGAAGCTACAGCGAAGGGATGGCGGACGATTCTTGCTAAATCGATTAATCTTATCTTTGATATAAGATATAAAAACACGGTCAAGATGAGTCCCACTGCTTTTCTGATATCCCAAAACACATGTTAGTAACTGCGAGGAGAGTGGAGGCGATAATCGTATCGAAATACGCGAGAAAATATCTCACACGACGCGCCGCAATAATCAGCGCCTTCTCACATTCTTTTCCTCCGCAGAACTAATAAGAAAGATGAACGGATGCTGAGTTGCATCATGCGGGAAGGCATTGCTCAAGCGTTATCACCTTGATATATATTTTTGACAACACGAGTAACAGTTTAAATGAAATTTGATGTGGAAAAATTCGATAATGGTTTAAGTAATGGAATAGTTATTTATGATATAAGTGGTAAAACTGGCCATTTTTGCGAGTAGGAAATGTTGACCTAGAGACTGAGTGTCCCTACAAGCAAAATAAAATCATTTTTATCACGTGTGGCATACACTATTTTTTAGACAGTCTTACGGACTTTTTGTCCTTTTTGTTAAATGTGTAAATGTTAATCCAAGAATATCGACCTATATAATAATAAAATATAATATATGTTAAAGAATACCGATGTGATTGAAAGAGTTAATATCTATAGAAAAAGGTGAGTAATACTTATTAATAAATATATTACAAACCAACAAATTTGTAGCAGAGCAAATAAAATGAACATGCATTTTGCGTATATAGAAAAATTAGAGGACAACCACTATTTCCTATGGTCAAATCGTGTAGAAAGTAAATTAGGAGGACACAACTTATGGAGAAAAATATTATTAGAAGATGGACCTAGAAAACCAGAAAATGAAAATAATAAAAATTATAAACTTGAATTGAAGAAACGGGAGGAATATAATGATTTAAATGTTATAGCAAGAAATACAATGAATCAAACTATGACTTCTTCAAGCATTAAAATACGCGAATATTAAATGTTTAAAATTATCATGGAAAATTATAGAAGAAGTTCTGGCTAATATAACTGATGAACTTCAATTAATATGTAAATTCGAAATTGCTAAAATTAGAATGTCAACTGATAAAAGCGTTGTCAGTTACTTAAACAAGATTTTAGCAATAAAATGGAAAACTAATCAAGATGGATATGAAATCAAAGAGAAAGCATTAATATCATTACTTTAGAGATATTGAGAGAAGAATTTAGTTACAATGTAAACATTTAAAAAATATAGAAATAAAACCATGGCAGATATAAGAAAAATACTGAAAGAAATAAAATATTATTTTCAAACTAAAATTATGAAAATAAGATTTGAAGAATCAGTGTCCAAAGCAAAAGAGTGGAAGAAAAAAAGTAATGACAATAAAAAAATATTCTAAATAAGGCTTAATAGGATTCATACCGAGATTTTGTAAATATGGTATCAAATGTTTTAATTGTAGCAAACTAGGACATAAATCATAAGATATCCTAAAAGATATCCTAAAAGTAATGAATAGATATTCTAAAAGTAATAAATATAGTTCAAATTATATTAGAAACAATTTGAATCCACTACCTCTACAGTAGATAATGTAGTGAAGAAAGATGACAGTAATGATGAAATTAATTGGACTACAGATTAAGGAGCGACAAGTCTTAGGAATACATATTCATAACCCACAAAGAAATTTATTGTTAGTGGCAAAAATTGTATATAATGGGTTTACTATTATTTTTATTGAACATATAGCAGAAATGAAATCGAACGTTTGGAAGATATATTATGGCGCCAAAATAGAAAATGAATTTGTTGTCGAAGGAAGAAACAAAATTGAAAAATCAAAACCATCATATTTAATTAAAGAAAAATTATGGCATCAAAGATGAAAGGCCATTTTCATGGTCATATTAATTATGAATATTTAAAATCGACTAAAAATGTTACTTTATGGATTGGAAAATGTCAATATTTCAAGACAAGAATGTGAAGCAGGCATTTTAGGCAAAATTACAAGACGTTGTTATAAATCGATAGAAATTCTCAGTCTAAAGATACTTTATATGTATGGCATGTAGATGTTGTTGATTCATTAGAAAAATCCATAAATGAAAAAAATTTTGCAACTGTTATTGATGATTATAGTAATTTTGTTTTTGTGATCGCAATAAAGAATAAAAATAATCTAATTGGAATTCAAATTGATATAATAACTAGAGAATAAATACAATCTTGAAAAAGAATCAAAAGAACCCTTTTGTCCTTTTTCATCTTTTTGGCTTTTTTGGCTTTTTGGCTTTTTTCCCCTTGAACATTGTGTCACTTTTATCACTATTGCTAACAATTGTATTTTTATCACGCTAGGTCTACCTCGAAAGAGCCGCTTTTAGTAGTGGCTGCGTAAAACAATGTATCATATTACCCTCTATCTGTACGTGCCTATGCCTACAGAATCAACCGACCACTGTCCCTTGCCCCCTCCCCCTGTCGCGGAGCACCTCCTGCCCTTTCGCGTCCACCCCTTCTCGGTCTCCACTTGCGCCGCAATCACATCAAATCTTCACTCTTCAAACAATGCAAATTAGGTTTATGAAGCAATATCTATGCAAATTTTAACGCTTGTATTAGGAGAGATCAAATCTGAAGACGGCAATATCGCCGCGCGCCGCGGCTTAGAGAGGCGCGCAAATTTAAACACGTTTTTTCTTGTTTTCCTTTAGACAGTGCGTGAACACTTCACATGTACGGAGAGTTGCGCGGTAATATGTGAATAAATATGCAAGTGGTCTATCTGTTGGGAGAGAATAACGAAATAAGGGAATGGGGAAAAGAGAGAAAGATGTTAATGGAGGTACTGAGGAAGCTTATGCCCTGAAGGACACAATGCGATTTTCTAGCAAAATAATCTGAAAAGTAATGCTTTTCTAAGACGTCATTTAAAATCTATTATTATGTTTCATTCAATATTTAAAGAAAAAATATATTGTAAAATGAATGTCTTTAAAGCCTATTAAAGGTTGATAAAAAAGACCGTAACGAGAAATAGGAGACAGATTGCGGTAATGGAACGCGGTAATGAAATGCGGTAATGGAACATTATATAGTCGTTAAAAAAAGTGACAAGCTAAAATATCTTCCAGTTGTTGCAGATGAATATCGGAAAAACCGTGTCGTGAAATTTTGATTCGTGTTATTTCGAATACACCGTAACGTTTTATTTCGTTCCCCGAATTCATCATTCACAAGCGATAATGGAGTTCGACAAGAAATTCGATACGGAATCCGGAGGTGCACGAGAGAAAATGCGAGCAACAGAAAGCAAGATAAAAGCTTTGTGTCTCCAGCAATGACGTTCTATTCGGTTCATCCCGTACTCCCAATCCGTCGGCCCTGTGCCTCTAGCCCATTCGTTCGACCGAAGGCCCTCCCCTCCCCTCCCCCCACTGCAAACCTCCTGGTCCTATCTCTCTGTGCTTGCAGCAAGCTTTGGAGCACACGTGAATTTGTAACTCTATTCAGCAACCCGTCACTATCCCACCTGCACTTCGGTCGACGCACCTGAACAGCGTCGCTGTAAATACGTAACTGATCGATCCGCCCTCCTCTCTCTCTCTCTCTCTCTCTCTCTCTCTCTCTCTTTATCTGTCTCTGTCTCTTTCTCTCTCTGTGTCTCTTTCTCTCCCTGTGTCTCTGTGGTTTCTTCATTTCTTCTATCCGCTGCATCTAATATCAATCTTCAATTATTTATTAACCAAGTTGCTCACCCTCTCACCGACCATACACCTGCGTACTGATCATTCCTCCCACAGACATATATCCACTCATAGTCCATGTCACGCACTTCTGTAACAAACTGGTGTGTGTCCTGACCAGTCGCCGTTCTGCTATTTCCCAAATTTAACCGCATTCCAATCCACTGCACTTCCTTGCAATCGCTCTCCCTTGACTGCCCCAGAGGGCTCTTATTGTCTTATTCTCTCACCTGCAAATCACCGCGACCGACCCCCCAGCCAATGCAGAGCGTTGAAGAGCCCGCCCGTCTCGACGACGAGTGGGAGGGACCGCCGCGCCAATCCACAAATTCAGCAGAGAGCGCTTCTCCAGCCGGCGAACAGGGCGGCGAGAGCGGTTGACGGGGGCTATGACGGATCGGCGGCACTGTTGCGACAGGGGGGCGCTCGAGGGAGCGAGGACGGAGCGGAGTGGGAGCGGGGCGGGGCGTGAGGAGAAGTGCAGCAGGCACGGCGGGGGTGGCGGACGGGGGACAGCACGGCGCGTACTGGCGGCGAGGAGGGGTGATATAAGGTGGAGGGGGCGTGGCACGAAGAATCTTGGCAGGGTAGACGTGGCGGGGGCGGGTCGCTCCACGCACGGTGGAGGCGGGGCTCGATGGGGAGGGACGTGGCAGGGCGGGGACGAGCTTCGCAGGGAGTACGGCAAGGAGGGACTTGGCAGGAAGCGGACTTGGCAAAGCGGGGCGAGGCGGGGAGGGGCTCGGCAGGACGGGGACTTGGGGCGGGCCTCGATGGGGAGGGGAAGGAAGGCCGGGGACGAGATTCGCAGGGAGTACGGCAAGGAGGGACTTGGCAGGAAGCGGGGCGAGGCTGGGAGGGGCTTGGCAGGACGGGGACCCAGCAGGGGGCTGGGCGGGGGCGTGATAGGTTGGAAGTGACTGGGCGGTGCGGGGCGGGACGGGGCGAGGTGTGAGTCGCAAAACGAGGGAGCAGGTGCGCCATCACCCACAGCCCCGCCCCTTCCCCGGCGCCCCCGCCCCCGCCTCTCGCGCAACGGCGGCCGCGCCGTCGCCCGCGCGCGGGCCATCAATCACGCCGGCGGTGCCGCTGCCAATCAGCTCGCGGCTACCTCCTCCCCCCCTCGATGCTGGGGCCTGCCGAGGCGCGCGCCCCGGGATGAAAGTCGCTGGGCGCGGATCGTCCGCGGGAGGGAGGGCGCGGCCAACAACGAAGTCGATTCTGGTAACGATTCATCATTCTGCGTACGCTTCCGGCGAGTAAGTCATATTACTCAGTATGCAAAATTCTATCGATTCGTCACTGAGAGTTTCATTATTAAAGTGCTCTACTCGCCTACTCTTGGCTTCCCCGACGACGACGATATAACATTCGCTCTATGCTTTTATACACCAAAAGATATTACTACTTGGTGGTTCTACAACAACAAATATTTTCTCGGATCATTTGTAACGACTTTGCAATATTAGACTAATACATGAATCTGCAAAAATTGTTGTAATCAGCAACTGAGGTCCATTTATTTAACTAGCTGTGCGCTTTAGGGCCACACCACGCAGTCGCTCTGCCGTACTCACTGGGGCTGACACTTCGAAATCTAATTGTCTCTCCTGTTAGTTCCAACATGCTATTTTTGAAAATTCACAGGTCAACGAAAATGTGGCCTGGGCCCTCTTTTAAGCGTCCTTTGTTTTATTCGTGGAAAATTGAAACAAAAATTTAGAGGGCTATTCCAGAAAATGTGAAAATGTGTTTTGATAAATTACATTAATTTTAAGCAGAATTTACACGAAAACTACTTGTTTTTCAAAACATGGCGTTTTGTAAAGAGCTGAGTTTTAGAACAGTTTTTGTTTCAGCCAAAAATCTATAACTTTAACTTACTAGTTTTGAAATGTAACCTTTTTGCAATTTTCGTAAATATAGAGTTTGCTGGAAAAGAGACTAGCACCAAGTTTTTACTGCTCTTTAAAACATACAAAGAGAAAATTATTATTTATAGTTATTTCAAGATCTGTCTTTAAATAACAGATTTCATAAAGACAATATCCATCCACAATATTGTAGTATAGGAAGATCCTGAAAAAAAATTAAATTTTAGCGAATTTTGAAAAGCAGGGGTTTCAACAAAAATTAGACATGCACCAGTGCGCTTGTGTCCAGAGACTATCAATATTCATGTACGGACGTATCTGTAGTACACATTCGATTCCATGAATATTAACATTTCATTGGAATTCGTAAAATATTACAATTGGCGAGGTGTATGATTCACATTGGTTTTGCAATAAGTATTTGTTAATAACATTAGGACGTGTCGTCGGTCTTCATGAAATACATTTTTCTATGAATTTAATATCTGATACGAAGAACTTTTAAAAATGTGATTTAGCTCTTGCACTCTGCAACATACAACATTTTTCCGTTAAATTTTGTATGGCATTACGTAAAGGAAAATCCATTCCTGAATTCATTTATCCTTTATTCACATTTCTATGCATCTCTGCGGTCATCTACCTTGACACACCGTTTCTTCACAAACCACGAAAGCGATGCCACTTGCATCGCGTGCATACAAGTGAAGTTCCACTTTCTATTTTATCTTTCCCACACCTCTAGTGCTTTCTATCTAGATAAAAGCTGCACTCACAGGAAACTGTATACTGTCCTTTGCCGCCGCATTCGCAT
Source organism: Teleogryllus occipitalis (assembly GCA_011170035.1). Classification (NCBI taxonomy): domain Eukaryota; kingdom Metazoa; phylum Arthropoda; class Insecta; order Orthoptera; family Gryllidae; genus Teleogryllus; species Teleogryllus occipitalis. The sequence goes on along the minus strand of BLKR01006831.1, from coordinate 7,863 downwards.
CCATTTTCGCGCGCTCTCCTGCCGCGGCCCAACACGCCCGCGCGTCATCTGAGCAGCAACTGATCTCTCTCGCCCATTCGTCACTTGTACGCCGCCACCGCTCCCACCTCCACATTAAGCCTCCTGTCCGCGCTTACACTGCCTTAGAACACGCTGCTCCCCTTTTCATTCAGAATTAAACTTCAAGACAATAAAAAAACAAATAGTGCAAATATGACACAACGTCTATCAAAACCTAACAGACATACCAGCAGCATCCCATTACAAACTACCGAAAAATCCAACCCACACCCGAATAAAAAATAGATTTCCTTTTGAAGCCTTCCTGAAAACTTTAGCCAACCATGATTCTTAACTCCGAGGTTCTCCCCTAGAGAATTCTCTTCAGTGTATAGATTTAGTTACCTTAGATATTTTAACTAGAATAAGTCTGAAAATACATCTGTAAAGTAATTGTACTGAACGATGTAATCCATCTAAAATTAATAAATGTGTTGAAAAAAAATTAAAAACACTGCTCCCCAACTCATCGTCCCGCCCCCTCCATTCTAGCATCCACTTTCATCCACTGTCATCGACTCTACCGTCTCCTACTCCTCTGCTCCTACCTACACCACCCAGTCAACCTCACCATACATCAGTCATCTGCCACTACCTATCACCTCGCAGTCATTGCGTACCTCAACCGACCTCCTCTACCCCATAGTCAAATATTTATTTGTTGCATGTATCTAAATTTAAATCAGCTTACTCGTAGGGTTAGGGATTAACAAATCCAAAAATATTAAAAAAATATATTAGTTATTTCATCTGCTATGCCCTCTTGAGATCTTGAAGTCAGAAGTGAAATTACAAATAGGATAAAATAATTGTATATTTCCCTTCAAATAATAAAATAGTCGTTGATGCAGTAGTTTGAATAATAAAGTAGGCAGAGTGTCTTAGTCTTTTATTTCTTCCAACAGTACATACTTCTATTTTATGACTCCCACATTTTCAACGAAGTGATTTCATGACTTATAAATAACAAAAATTTAACTAAAACTTCTGGAGTCTAAGGTCATCGTCCAGATTTTCATGAATAAAAAATAAATATCATAAAACTCTGTCATATATTGTTTAATTTAGAATATACTTAATTTTTATTTAATATTTCATTATTAAATATTAGATATGTTGTTTGACTTACCTTTATCAATATAGTTAACGTTATAAACTACATTTATATTTTGAAAATTTGGTATTTTTTCATATGTGTGCACAGGTCTACGGCCTAGATAAAATTTGTTGCTTGAATGAGAAATATTAATTCTAGTATAAAAGCTTTCAGAAGTGGCGGAGATGTGATTTTTGATTAAGTCAATTGGTTGTTCATCAGGAATCGGAGAGTAAGGGATGAACTAGGGCGCTTGAATTAATTTTATAAGACGGGTCAAACAAAAGAACTTGTACTATCTGTATTTTTTCTATTGATGAGAATGCTGCATTTCTCCAAAAAGAACACGCACATGTTAAGTGATTTAAATTATCAATTTAAATATCATTAGCTGACACTTAATTTTCAATGGGAGTTTTCTGTTTATTTGCGAGTACAGTTTTTGACATAGATTTTCTTCTATAGGTTTTATTTACAATTCCAAGAATAAGAGGTGTCCGTGTAAATATATTATCGAAAAGAACCCCAAGATATTTCATGAGACCACTATTCCATTTAAACTTACTACTACATATTGTTAAGTTAGGAGAAATTTTAGTTCTATAGAATGTAAATATTTTTGCTTCGTATTTTTGAGGTCTAATTTTGATTTTCCACTGGCCTGTCTATGCTATTAGTGCTCTAAACTTCTTTTAGTATTGGGTCTTGTGTTATGAGTATGTTTCATGTGCTTTTAATAGGGCAGTGCAATATGCAAAAATTGCTCATTTGCTACCTGTCAATCATGGAATATGTTTGGTGTAAACATTAAATAACTGAGAGAGTATAGAGTTCTTACGCACCCATACTGATTTGTTTCCAGAAATTGTTCATTGTAAATTAAATTTTATCATGAAACTTCTGTTTACAAGAATATCATAGAATAACTTTTGGATGTAATCAAAAAATCCAAAACTGAGTCCTATGTGCCACATTCTGACATAGTACGTCTGAGTAATATCTAAGCAAACAGCTACAGGGTACTCCGTTTGGTGACTGTTCCATTAATGAGGTATTAGTTTCAATCCGTCCAATAGCGTTTTGTAATAAGGTGATTGTAAACGAATCACGAGTGCCTAAAATCGAAAAATTCACATGTATATTTTTCGCTACTGCAGATGATTTTCAAATAATTCGAAAAATAAATAAATACTAGCGTACCCATGTCAGAATTTTCGCATGTTTCTATTTTCATATTAAGCCTGTAATATATAGTTTTCTTCAACACCCTCTTATCATCCGTCACTTATTCTATATTGCGACCCACCCCTCCGCCGGCTAGCTCAGAATGGGTTTTCAAGGTGGGCGCAAAATAAAAAAATACAATTAGAATAGCGGGGATCAGGGTCATGTGGGCCGTTGTGGATTGAATGCACTTACACAGAAACTCAAGTCGAATCACTTTCCACTTACTTAAGTATATTCTAATTAAATTGCTGTTACAGTAAATGAACATAAAACACTTTACATATACAAGAATTTTGTCTTGCTGAAAAAAAGAAAACAACTTACACTCTTAATAATTAACTACACTGTTTCCTTTCTCTCATTTAAATCAATTTCAAAGAATACTTAAAACTTTGCCTAATCATTCCAGTCGTAAATTTCCTAGTTGCAACTTTACAATTAGCTAAGTTTTTCTTGAAAGAAAAGATTGATTCTATTTTTCACAGAATATCGGTATAAAGAACCTGTACTAATACTTTCTTTCCGAAACAAATTATTCCTTCTAATATCTACAAATTGTTCAAGTTGGCACGACCTTACTGTGTCTTCTCACGGCGTAGAGAAATCTGCGGCGTCGACTCTTCCAATCGCTCGATGTCCTTGTCCTTGCAGCTCGGTCGGGAGCAAAGCCGCCCCTCTGCAGAACCGCACGGTCGCCCCTTTCCAGTACCGTTGTTCAACTCACGATGTGGCCTCCGTCTCGTTTTCCGTTGATACTCTTTTCGTATTCTTTTATAGAATGTAACTAGCTTTTAATTCCATATTTAAAAGAATCTACAATACGACAACTGAGTCTATTGTATAAGAAGAATAAATATAAAAATAAAAAAACTGCAAAGAAAAGAAATGAATGGCCTCGTTAGTTTCATGCTATTCACACTCCTCTCTCTTACAAAGATTTTAAATGCGTCACTTATACTTTCATCCTTTTCCTGATGAATTGTTTTAATGCATTGTAATATGATAATTACCTCCTCGAATGTCTTGAAGAGTTTTTATCGTAGATGCAGTCCTGAAGTCCGTAGCAGTACGAGGTGCCGCCTTCTCGTGATCGGTAGGTCCTCACTCTCCAGCTGTTACTTCAGAAAAGAAAGCTTTCTTTCTCCCGACTACCGGTGTCGCATACTCTACCGAGACGCTCTCTTACGGATATAGTTCGTAGTTTCCATTTTCGGATTGTATTCATGCGCGTTGGCGCGCGTTCAAACAGCTTATCTTATTCTTGAATATTGATGTGCTCCGTTTTCCGAGACCTCGGCAAAACGGATGGTCACATAACCCCTTCTTTCGGAAAAAAAGATTTTGTGGGATTTGATTTCATATGCCGAAAAAATCTTTTAACCAAACTTGATGCTCTTCCTTTCTTCTGTCTTGATTCTGGAATGTCGAGCTATCTTGTTTCTTCCTTCTTCTTCTTCTTCTTTCTTCTTCTCCTTCTTCTTTCGTCTTTCTTCTTTTATTCTTTCTCTTGACATTTATTCTATTCTTTAAAAGGTCGTAAACTATGGAAATTATACTTTCCAATTGTATTCCCGCTTTCATCTATTAACACTGCTACATTGGGATTTTGTTTGTGAGCAATTGAGTACGGTCCCTCAAACAATCTAAAAAATTTATGATACTGCTTATGTATCAAATCAGAACTTTTCGGAACCCTTAATAATACCTTCTGCCCTTCTTGGAATTCGTAAGTTTTTCCGGTAGCTTGTGATTTTCTTTTATCTGCCGCTTTTCTTAGCTTTCTAAGTATTTCTTCATTGGCTAGATTTTGGTGCTCTATTTCTGGTTTCATAAGGGTTTGTAATGGATGCTCTGGTTTTCGTTTGAAATGGGCCTCATATGGGGTCATTCCAATTGACTCATGGTGGATTTGGTTTAACCATTTATTTATATGTGGAATTAGTAGCGACCACTCGCTATGTTGCCTCGACACGTAGACTCGAAATAGCCTCGACAGTTCCTTCATTACTCTTTCTGAAGGGTTTGACTGTGGGTGTCTAATGCTGGAACATATGTTTGACATTCATATGTTGCATGGCCTGTAACCAGGATTCACTAGTGAATTGGGCACCATGATCTGTCAGCACCTTGGCATATGGACCAGCAAATTGAAAAAACTTATTAAGTTGGTGCAGGCAATTTTTAGTGTTCGCTCTATTCACAGGGTATACTTGGGTCAACTTAGAAAACACATCGATGCATACAAAAATATGTTTATATCCATATTTGGCCTTCGGTAAAGGACCATATAAGTCTATGGCAACTAGCTCATTTTCTTTTGAAGGTATTATAGCATGCATTGCGCCCGAATAATGTCGATTCGGGTACTTGGTTTTCTGACACAGTACACATTTGGCAACCTCGTTATCCACTTGTTTTTTCTCCCTTTCCAATGACAAACTTCCTTAATTGCTTGGTCTACTTTTTCGGCCCCAAAATGTGCTAAAGAGGTATGCACGAACCAGATGATCCCGGTTGTTAAGACTTGCGGTATCCAGATTCGATAAAGCGATGGCTGTTGTTGCACCCTTATGAGCAAAACTTGATCTACCAATTTCCATTTCAATGGGTCAGCCGTCCACCGTCGTACATCTGGATCCGTAGGTTCGAGTTCTCCTCTGCAAAATCTTTTCATCTTTTCCATTATGGCATCGGCATCTTGAAATCTTGCGATGTTTTCCCAAGTTAAACCTGGCATGCTCATTATATTTAACTGAATTGGAGAAGCCGGGAACAAAGTGTTAGGCATTGAATTGTGTTCGGCATTGACATTCCTACTAAGCAAATCGGGCAACAAGTTACATCTGCCTGGGCAGTATTCTACCTTGACAGAAAATTGTTGTAACCATATTATCCACCTCAGTAGTCGATCGTTATTTGGATGACATCTTTTTAGAAAAACTAAGGCTTTATGATCCGTTCTAATAATGAATGATCTTCCTACAAGATACTCTCTCAATCGGTGTATTGACCATACAATAGCATTCGCTTCCTTCTCTGTGGCCGTGTAACGAGTCTCACATTCTTTCAAAACACGACTCACTATTGCTATTATCTTCTCTTGGTTATTAATTTCTTGGAATAGTATGGCACCCATTCCAAGATTGCTACTGTCGGTCTGCAATATGAATGGCTTAGTGAAATCGGGATATGCTATCATACATGATTCATGAAACATTGCTTTTAAATTGTTGAAAGCTCTTTCATGATGCTCAGTCCACTTCCATCTAGTGTGCTTTCGCAGCAACTGAAGAAATATTGCAGTGTGCATGGCGAAATTCGGAATAAACCTTGAGTAATAGTTCACGCAACCTAATAAACTTTTGAGTTGTTTCGTGTTTTTAGGCGGTGCAATCTTATCTATTTCTTGCATTTTCTCCAAGTTCATCTTGACTCCGTTGACTGTCAAATCATACCCCAGGAATTTAACTTGTTTAGTGCAAAAATTACTTTTTTCCAAATTCAACTGTAAATTATTTTCAATGAGACGTTTCAGCAAAATATCTAGCTTGTTCATGTGTTCTTCAAATGTCTTCGAATACACGAGCACGTCATCAATATAGATAAAAGCATCGCTAGACATCTCTCTGTCAATGATATTGTCTAAACATTGCACAAGGGCAGATGCACTGTTCTTGAGTCCAAATGGCATTCTTTTGAAAACATACGAAATTCCCCGGTGAATAAATCCTGTATATTGTCTACATTCAGGTGCTATCGCTATTTGCCAGTAAGATGCAGTGAAGTCGGTTGAACTCAACCACTTGTTGCCGGATAATTGATTAGTTAAATCCTCTACACGCAACGGTCTGTCTCTGTACGGTAGGGTAACTTGATTCAATCGTCTTGCATCTAAACACAACCTTATCTTCCCATTACTCTTTTCTATGAGCACTATCGGACTTAGATAAGAGGTTTTGGACTTCATGATAATATCATCTTTAACCATTGTAGCAATGAGCTTATCCACCTCCTCCTTATGTTTTTCTGGAATGACATATTGGTAACCCGTGAATGGCGTTTTATCTGTTAGTTCTATTTCGAATTGAAAATCTTTTACTGGATTCTTGTTTTTGTAAAACACCTTCTGATTCCTAAGTAATACTTCAATTAATTGTTTCTTCTGATTTTCATTAAGATTAGAATTTCCTTGCACATGCGAACGAATTTTCAGCTTCACATCTTCTTCCTCCAAACAATTCGCCTCCCAATAATTCCATGCGAACGAATCAAATTCGAGATCCTGTTGATTATTCGGTTTTAACGTCATGGTATTTTTTTCTAAGTTGATAACAACCCCGTATTGTTTCATGAAATCGATTCCCAGTATGAGCGGATATAAAAGTTCCGGCGCTACTAGGCACACAACTTGAGACTTATTCTTGCCTATCTCTATATCCAAATAAACTTGTCTTGTTATTGGCTTTGATTTTTTCCGATTCGCACCTATCAGAAAAGACTTTACGAGCGGCAATGTAGGTACCTCCACTCCCTGGTGTTTCAATTCATTCAACAAACTTTCCGCTATGACGGAGGTCGCACAACCTGTATCCACTAGTACTGACGTATCAACACCCTCACATTTAACCTTAAGCTTCGGACACTGTCGCCTGGATCCGATCTGCTTTTTGTTCTTCTTCGTTCCACGGTTCGTCATCAAATGAGATTAATTCGATCGATAATATCGCCACCTCTTCTTCCCTAGATTCTTCTATTAGGTTTGCGGCGGGATGGCGTGTCGAAACAAACCTTTCTAATTTTCCGACTCATGTCCGCGAGATGTACTGGGTTCAGTATTTCTGTTTTGGACAACTCCTCTATCAATAGAATTTTTTCTATTCCTATCTTTAGACGGCGTCCTATCTTGTCTAGCATAGGTCTGTTCTTCTACGTGCTGTTTCGATTTGTAAGTTCCTCTCTTCTCTGATTTGCTTACATAATGTTGCTGCTGCCTGCTGTATTGGCTTTCTACCGGCCCACTAACATTTGCCCTTGCTCTCTGTAACCTCTCATTGTACACGAAAGTCGCATCATACAATCCCAGCTGCGTTATTAACTTTTCCGTGGACATTGGCAAGAGATTCTTAAGCAAATTTTGTGTAGCTGACGGAAAATGACGTGTTAACAAACAGACAATTTCGTCACCCAGGATCGTCGGAGTACATAATTTGAAACAAGCTAACTTCTCCTCTGCATATTCTTGCATGGACATCGTACCTTTCTTCCACGTACCATACATTACATTAACTTTGAAATTAATTTGAGTTTCATTGTTCCAGTATCTTGAGTAAAATTCTTCTTTAAATTCTGTCATAGTTTTTGGTAATTCTCCTAAACTATCTGCCCATATTCGTGCATTACCCTGCATCATCTGATAGACTATGTGAGTTTTCTTATTGTCCGGAACATAATTTAAAGAAAAGAAATTATCCACTTGCCTC